>WFKH01011926.1:2647002-2657849 GCA_016163765.1 Magallana hongkongensis | reverse complement strand
CATCAAACTATGTATCAGTAATCGAAATATTTCTAAAAATTGTACACATGTCTGGATTCAAGAAATATTGAACTCTAGTATCGTTCAACCAGACGCTCGGCTGTTTCCGTTAATCTCCGACTACCAAGAGAGACTCTCTGTTTGTCGGATATTTACGGAGACAGCCGAGCGTCTGTTTGAACGCTCTGGCGTAGGAATACATACGACTACAAAAAATATATAAATTGTTCGTACTATTTAAAATCTGACTATTTTTAAGGTATTTTTAAATACGTTTTCTTGAAAAACAATGGTTCAGCATACATTACATCGAATTTATCTATTATTTCAAGAACTAACTCTTGTCAGCGGTGATGATTTGTGCTTAGGTCCAAACACTGTTTCACTTTCGGTTTGCCAGAGTAACTGCATAGGAGAGTTGATCGAAATCAACTAACAATCAAAGTACTGAAAGTACTGTAAGACGGTGGCGTCGTTTGAATGTGGCATATTACATGTATGATAATTATTGTCGTCGAAAACCCGCGGCCAGTATCGCATACATGTACTAATGCTTAACGCTTACATGCACAACTGGTCGTGAGTTTCCTACATGGATAACTATGTGGAAATCGTAGTTGTGTAATCTCAATTTACACTTTACAAAAGCTATGTCTCTTGGCCGTCGTCTTTGGGGGAAAACCCGTAGATTTATTTCAGTAACCTTTGTAGTATAGAAGTCTGCATAAATATATTTGTATTTATATCGTTTGACATTAAAATCCGTTTTTGATATGTATTTTGTTTGCCCCAGAATGCCTCATTCAATATGTGGGTTGCCACCACATAGTGAATGAATAAATAAAATTCAAAGCGATTTTATTACAATACGCCCAAATATTTGATTGTATAAAGAAGGGACATTTGTGGGTTTTTTCTTTAGACCTTTGGGTTGACCCCGCAAAGGGGAACAACTTTTGAAAAGTGAGGATTGGACTATTGTGCTTTAAAGGTATTGTAGATTTTTCAAAGTAACGAGAACAAATAAGGCTTTGGTATGATAAAATACTTGTCAGGTTTTTACTAACTATTTGGGCATACATGTAGTATGTTTATTTTCCGTCTCGACAGCATTTTCCCTCAATTTCTTCACAGGGAAAAAGTTGCAGTCTCGTGGGCCAACACACTTACTTTAATTTGTCTTCATAGCCAGTTAATACATGTAGGTGTATAGAAAACGGAATGAGTTTACAAGAACATGTTTGATAAAACTGGAAAATGCTTTTGGAATGCACGTCATCATGAAACCGCAGAGTCAATCAATATTTTATCTTCGACTTCGAGTGGTTTATTTCCATTAGCTCACAACAAAAGTGAATGAAAATTTGAAAAGAAAAATCATACAATATTCAGTCGCGGCAGTTTCATTAACCAACGTTTTAAAGTACATTTGTTCTATTGTATTTAGCTGTAGATTAATTCAAATCATTTGAATGAATTCGGGATAGTCACATGTATAATTATTTTATTGCTTCTCAGTACACTTAAGCTTTAAAACGCATAATTTACTTGCTACATTTAACTTTCTAGTATAAATACAACAAATATTTATTAATTATTCACCAAAACATTTGCTTTACATAAGGTCATAATCAGTTCCTTTGTTTGGAAATCACATATTTGTTTAATCCTGCATTTAATATGCGAGATTTTGAAGAATCTTTTTTATATTTTCATTTTTAAAAACTCTGTGTAATGTCAGGAGTTTTGCACTAATATGTATAATTTTTACAAGGTCTTCAAATTTGCATCTGATTTGATTTTTTGCAGTATAATAATACTGTTAATGGGACATGTTGGGACATGTCTATAATATAATAAGAGCGTACAAGCAAAGGACTTTTCATTATAAAGTTGTATCTATGACCTCTAGATCATTTGTGTACAAAGGTATGTCTTCTTTATCAAAAAAGGAGTCAAAAGATATGGACCCTGAATAAAACTGTTTATAATTATACATGTTTATTTCCAAAGCCGTGTGATGCTTCACTTTTTCTCCATCCCATAAAATTAATGGCAATATTGGTAAACTATTCCGCACCAGATTTAAGCAAAATGAGCAAAGAAATAAATAATGTTTTCATGGATCTTTTCAATTTCTCCAGGTCACGAATAAAACAGTAGTGGTAAAATGAAATCTAATGTTTTAACAGTATAAATCAGTTTTTAAAACACAAAACAAACAAAATCCAAGTTGAACGCACGTTTTTCTGAGCCGTACAACTGTGTATATTTTCATTTTATTCGTTCCATGTACTAGACAATAGATCTAGGGTTCGCAAATCTCGGCAATATTTCCGAAAAGCTACAGTTTAGTAGCTCAGTAGAATACTACAGTCATCTATGAAGCACATTCTAGCATTGCGTTGAGTGATGACACTATCTAACCGGTGTGTATTTCAATTGCGATTCGCAACAAGATCATAGTTCCGATTGACGCATTTATATAGACCCACCCATTTAAAAAAGCATGTTGAGAACATGATGCTAACACACGGAAACAAATGCTGAAGAAAGCTCATAATAAAGTTGTACTCGCGAGTTAAAAATTACAGAGTTTATTTGAGAACAAACGGGGCGATGTTTACGTACATGTAACAGTTAAAAAAAAAAAGCAAGGACAGGCGCATATGGAGAAAAGTCACAGATCGTACCTCGCTCATCGTATTACGTTATTCAGTTTACTGTGAAAAAATTCGTCAGAAACTGTTTTAGTGAACAAATATATTTTACATTACCTTTCACAATGTACCATACATGTATATGGAATATCGCATGAGTTGAACCGATTGTTTTTCCTCACAAAAAGCTAGCGCTTGCTGCAAAATGGAGATTCACGGGTTTACACGCCGTGAAATCCATAAGACGTTTTACAGCATATATCTTCGATTCCTTACAACAAATCTGTACTGAAAATGTTTGAAACATCGTCACCAGGTCCGTAATATGACGAAGTGTGGTGTGTTTATATACATATAAAACTGTGTGTGAAATGGCGACTCGATTTGCACGTGAGTTTTTACAATCCGAGGTCGATGAGCGTGTTTGAGAGAAAATCATTGTAGAGCGTCAACATCAGTAGTAATTATTGTCTGATGAATATTGAGGTGCATGTATCAAAATTAATGATTCTACAGACTGAGAGGGTAATAAAATAAGGTTGATCACAGATCAGTCCAAAATTGATCATGTTTGTATAGTAAATTTCAAGTTTTTTGCATGTTTGTAGAAGAAAGTGTGCCATCGATCGGTTGAAGTTCAATAAAATGTAATTTATGTAATATTCATTGTCAGTATATGTTGTGAATTCTTTGGAATAAGCTACAACAAAATAAATACTGCCTCAACTTAAATTGATGCGTTGAAAATGATTGATCATGAATTTATCGAAGCCTAATTGCTGAAAAATGAAATGGCAAACCCGTTTAAGGACGACGGACCCAATTCAAGATTTCGCACCTCTGCGCAGATTCCGCGCATATGCTATGAATATGACTGTCGTAATTACTTATATCAGAATAATAGAAAATAATAAAATGTTCATTCTACTAAACATAATTAGTGATACCAAAATATTTCTAGATGAAGAAAAATTAAGAAAAATGAATTAGTCCGAATTTCCTCTGTTTGCGACAAGTCCGTTATATATCTACGGTTTATAAATCATAAAATGCGCAGAGGCAGTGTATAGTCTTATAATCTGGTAGATATTGATTTTATACCTTAACCTTACAATATTTATTTACAAAGCAGTTAATGTAACTTCAGGAATAATTTATTATGTCCTTTTTTCAATGATATTTCTGAAGAAAAATGAACCATGTAGTGAGCTTTGATACAACCCCTCAAAAAATTTAGGTCGATGACCTACATTTTTTTTGCAGTTTATTGGTAAACTAACTGATTTATTAATATTACAATTTAATAAGAGAAAAAAATCTATTGCAGATTTTTTTACACATCAGTTTTTATACCAAAGCCCAGAAAATTCCCATTACTTTCTATTATATCTGAGGATTTTCGTACCCAAATTTTGAAACGTCCCCAGTAAAATAAGGAAGTCGATGATCATATAATTTTCTTATTGATTTTCACTCACCATTAACTGATTAACATTATGTAAAAATTTGAATAAAAAATCTATTGTAGAAATGAATTGGGTCCGCCGTCCTTAAATAGTGTGTTTCTGACAATTGTTTTCACCATAAAAAAAAGACATGATTATTGTGAGAACTCTTGGTCAATTATCGCAGTGATATAATTTTTGGAGTCCTGATACTGAGTTAAACTTCACATCTGGCAGTTGGTGCATAAGTTATCAATACCGCGTAAGCAGACAGGGAAACGGCTCATTAAAAATAAGACACAATTTAATAAATTATTTAAATGTATGTACAAAATAATAAGCAGCTATAATGCTTAAAATATCTAATAAGATGTAAATTAGTTCTCAAACTGAAATCGACAATCGGTAAAACATCGCCAGTAACTCTGCATACCTAACAGAGTTATCGTTCCTAATCCGCTAGGGTCCCCGTGAGAAATACCCTTCCGGTCAGGACGATAGCAATAGACAGTGGCTATTTATAGCCACCGTCTAAAAATGACGGACTACAAGAAATAACCATGATGTTGTCAGACTCAAATTCCCCAAGAAGACGATAACGTACTGATGTAAATAAACAGCAATTTAGTTAATTTTACTTACTTTTTACAATCAAATTATTAAATTGCCAAAGAAAAATGTAAAACAATAAAATGATTTCTTTCATAATTCATGCGGATTATGAAGGTAGCGCCCATGGCAGAAAAAAACCCCATAACCCGTTAAACCCGGCTAGATATTTTTTTTGGGCAATATTGCCAACTTCATATCCCACATTAATCACCAAAGAAAGTATTATATAGTTAAAATGTGATTTAATATTAACCTTACGCAAATTGTAATTACAAGTTCTCTGAATGGCCACGTTTATGTTGATAATGCGATAAATTGCATTAATCTAACCGGAAACGTGGCATCGGTAATGCAACTGTATTTTAATTGCAATTGAATTTATTGCTGTACAAAGAGGTTTGCATTTAACAAAATATGATGAATTTAAAATGAAATCAAACATGCCCTAAGATAATCGCGTTCATTTACGGAATTTTTTTTTTATCTTGATTCAGAAATAATTTGATAAATATGCGCGTTTTAATCCGTTTATACTGTTAACTGTCATTACAATATTTCATAGTAGCAGGGTACGTTAGTGAAGCTTCTTATTGTTGATACCAAATACTTTTAATTCCTGTTATTAAAAATGTGGGTGGATTTTTATTAATTGTGCTAGTGAAACTGAAACAACTAATGATGATCGGAGCTTCACGTTTTAAAAACCATCTATCTATCTATCTATCTATCTATCTATCTATCTATCTATCTATCTATCTATCTATCTATCTATCTATCTATCAAATTTAATCTTTCTCTCTCAGTCTGTTAGTTTCATCGTTACGATTGTGTAATGTTTCAGGTCCACACAAAGTCCTACGGAATCATTAATATTCGTGGAAGCTAAATTCGTGGATTGCTTAAAATTTATAGGTTCGCGGGGACGTTATGTTCTGTATTTTCTTACACCTACAAAAGGAATTATGATATCCTAATTAATTATTTTCTGGAGGATGGCTGTTAAAGAATTCCCTTCAACGTGGAGCAGAATTAAATCATGTGATATAAAGACAATTAAATTGGATTCCCTCCGACATGAACAATCATATATTTTAAAACACAAGGTTTATTTTCTTTAAATATCTTACGTTAAACACAACCAACATAACCAGACAGGATGCCATCACCCCCCACAAAGAACCGCCCTCCGGTTAAACATGCGGTTTCTGTATTAAAGAATATGAGATGTCGAAATGAGTAGGCGAAGCGCCGGCCAATGACGTCCATATTGCCAAATATTAATTATCACCGAACAAAATAGAGATATATGAGGCAGTCCCGTGCTATATTTAAACCAATGAAAGTGTGGCATTTCAGTCCGAGGGAAAACAAACATTTATATAAGGCAACATTTTTAAAATGACTCAAAGGAAGGCAGCAAAACATTAACTTTGAATCACAAGTTCACCTTAATGATAACCCTGTATAGGTATTATTCCTTTGTTGTTGAAAGATTGGTAATATATCCTATACTCTGTCCCGAGTTTTTGCTTCCACCACTTTTAGCTTGATATTTCGATAATAATAAATACATTTATGCTCAAACTACGTTCATCCACTAATATGAAAAATGTCCAAATTACCCAGTATCTGTTTTGAAACGCCCCCTCTACCGCTTCAGGTTTTAATACACATCCCAAAATAGAAAGTCTACGGAGATTTTGCATTGCATCAGCCATTAAAAAGCCCGGATGATAACGTTGAAAAATTGTGCGAGGTGTCCCGAGTACTTCCGAATGGAGAAAAGATGTAAACATTTCCCATTATAAATCTCCATAAGAAATTTGTTTTCGTTCCTGTAAACTTTTATGAGTGAAAAATGATAATTTGTCAATGAAGATATCTTGGACATTTTCCATTTCATCGATTTCAACTGTACTTCTTTCACAGGTATGTGTATTTTTATTAAAAATCATTAAAAAGTGATGGAAGCAATAACTTCTAACAGACTATAATAGTTTTTCACTAAAATTTCATCTGAATATTTCGTAATCAAAATTGTCACACAGTCAGTCTCACAAACTCATTCTTAATTTAACTATAGCTATTTCATGAACATACATGGTACATGTCTGATTTATCTCGAAAATTTATTGCACACTCCAGAACAAAGAATAAAGAAGAGCATGAAGATTATTTTTTTTGGGTATATAATCCCATAAACTCGCAAGCTAGTTAACTTATCGTGAAATTTAACATATGACACCTTGAATGATAAGAAAGCATAACGATTCCAAATTATGCAGGGAAATCGCATTATAAAGTTACAACGTCAGTCAATTCTACAGACGTCATAGTTACCGAGAAGATAACCTTTGAGGTACTTATCCAAGATTCTTGATTTATAGGTATTAGTGTTCGAATCAATTCTACATTCTAATTTAAATAATATTTTGATATACACTAAACCCAAACTCAACTTGTTTTGTTTTGCAAGTTTTCGAGTTTCTGTTTTCGTTTTATAAAACAAGCCTTGATTGTAATTGCCATACTGTCTGATCTCATTGGGATGTCCATTATAGTTGTATCTGTCGTTGTGTTTTACCTCAAAAGAGTTGTGGCCATAAACACACGTGACCGAATACAACCAGAGACCATCCAATCACAGGGAGAAGCTGCACTGCAACATTACGATAACCTGACGACGTCAGTTTCAGAAGATATGCACCATTACATTTTTTCTAGATTCGGTAATTCGTTAACTTCTGCCTTCACCTTAAAGAAGTGAGAACCGGTAATCTTTTTCTTTATCTTGAAAATTAGAAAAAAATCCCTAATATAGGAGTTTGCGATAACATGATTTTTATCCAACGGTTGTGTTTAATCCATCCCCTAGCCTTGGCAAGGGGATAGAAAACACACAACGAGTTGGATAAAAATCATATACCATCGCAAATCATGAGATATTTTTTTAACACGTTTTACTACGTCTTTTGTTGAACTTCAATCTTCTCTGTAAAACTTATAATTGTGAGCCACAAAGCACATTTACTTCAAGACGTCAACACCTTGAGGCACAGGAAAATGTTCCTTGAGAATTAAAAAACAAACATTTCATTTACGAACATATTTTTATCAATTAATGAAAAAACCCCAAGTATTTAATGCTTCACATTAAATTTTACAACTCCACACTTCAACTGAATTATAATTTTCACATTGTCATTCTACGTCAATCAACAGCCTAAAGTACTTAATGTTCAATTATGACGTCACGTCGGGTAAGAATACACAGTGTAATATCAAAAATTTATTACATGAGTGATATCAACCGTATATTGAGTTAAACATGTGATAAATATATATAACATTTTAAGTGGGATTTACAATTCATTTGAAATTATTGGTTTACGCTTTAGAAATTGCGAACATTTTTTTAAATTCGTACACAATCTCAACCAGATCTATGAGAGAATAGACTGTAAAGCTACTGAATTCAAGTCTTGAAATATATATACGCTTAAGTTCAAAAGAATGGCCATCTGTCCTTTTCGAGCATTCATTTTTTTTCGACATTTATTCATAATTTGAAATTGAATAACGTAGTCTTAATTTTTACATTCGCCTTACCTGTTTATACAAAAATGTGTTCATGATACTCTATTGGAAACATGTATTCTAATATTATGTAATACGTATATATTAACATTCTGATTTCATTTTGCATGTGATTTGCCTCTGATTGCTTACCTACATTGCTTATATATTTTTAATGTACCCATCCCAGTACTATTGTGTTATAACCAAAGACAGTAAATATTCTGTTGGGTTATTAACCAGAATAAGACAACTTCTATGAAGTCTAAAACAATAGAGGGAGCAGATATTGATTAAAATGAGAGAAATATACATGCAATAAATATTAAGCGCTACACACCTTTACTTCACAGAGCTCCCTGTAAATAAATAAAACCCAGAATACTCTTCATGGAAGATAACTCCTGGAAGTATTTCATTGTAGTAGATGACGTACTGTACAGGACAGGTGGTGGTAAAGACAGCAGGAATATTGTTTCTTGTAAAGTTGTTGTTCCTGAGAAAAAAAGTCCCCTTTGATATAAATGTTGGATACGTACGAACAATTTTCCAGATAGTAGGCTGTGTGGAAAATATAGGCAGCTGTGTAACTAAGCATTTGTATTACAGTCATTTCATGCATATCTTTTACAATGTTATGCTATGCTATGATAAGCGGTTTTAATGATATGCTATGAGATTTCAACGAAATTCTATAAGATTTGAAAAAAGCATAAATACACAGAAGAGTTCCAATCATTTCGAAGTAAAATAATTAGAAGCCAACGTTTACCACTAATTTGCAATGTGAACATTTATTCTTTTAAATAAAATAATTTAAAACCGAGTTGAAATCATTCTGTATGCTATGCTATGGTATGCCATTGTATCACATGCCGAATGAGAATCTATGAAATATACGTATAGTCAAAATTACATTAATTAAAAGCAGCCAAAATAAAAAATCTAAATAAAAAACTCTAATTTCAAAGTCCAAAAATATAAGATCTCTCTAAATCCAAAATCAAAATTATAAGGCCAAAAATGAAAGATCTAAAAAAAATTATAAATCCCAAAATCGAAAATCTAAAATAAAGTTCTAAAGCCAAAAATATAAGTTCTGCTTAACATCATTTTACATGAGTATATATAACATTTTACTTATGATTGACAATTCTGACCAGTTCGGCCCATCTACGATGATCATAAGTGAACATTTAGTGTTCAAATTCCAAAGTTATATTTTATTTCTAAATAAAGTAACAAAACTGTCAAAACTGTCTATCAAAGAGTATGGATGCATGATTTGAGTCTCCGGGTCCCGAGTCTCAGAGTCCCCCACCTGGGTATGATGCATCGTTTACTTATAATACATTCATTCATACATGTCTTTAAGGTTACAAAGCTTAAATAGATGGAACAAGCATTACACGACTAATTTGCAGTATGAGGGCCTTCATTACAGACACAGGATCCAAATATGACAATTTGTTGATAACTTAGCTTGTTAATATATTTTCAGTTTGGATATTTACTGTGCCAGAATTAATTACCCTCATTTAGGACTAAGAGTATTTGGATGCAGACTTTGAGTGTCCTGCCTTAGTATGACACATCACTTGCCTGCAATATTAGATATATAAAAGTATACATGAGTTCATGGTTTAAAAGGTAGCAAAGGTTATATAGAATATGCAATACATGACTCAAAACATAGTACCAGAGTTATCGATGCAGACACAGAATCGCCAAATATGACAATTATTTATAAACTCTCAATTTGGATATTATTATGCCCGTATAATGCACCTGGTTACATAACATCATTTAGGAATACTACGCAGTGCTACAAGAGTCACAGAGTTTACTCTGTTAGCTATTAATTACTACAATTCATTGCGCAGTATCTTTGTATACTTAAGTATCATAGGGACCAATTTGTAATAGTTACAATTCAAGGTCATAGCATGGCTATCTGTTTACAAAAGTCCAATGAGAGTCTATCTCATGAGCACTGTTTACAGGTTATTTATACTAAAATATAAATCTAGCAAATTCTAGAAATTATATGTACATGAAGTTACATGAATTACCTGGACACTCAAGAATGTTCTAGAAAGAATAACTGACCACTTTAAAACAGTCCATAATATTCTACATGTATTATAGAAACCTATTATATATAACACTACGACTCTCGTGGACTTGAATTAGAAACATATATACAACAGGAATAGGGTTATGGAACAAACAAATATTAAATCACCAAACTGGGTATTTTAACTTTATTGAAACAACATTCTTAACTAAGCAATGAAATCGCATAAAAAGGTGAAAATGTGTATTGTCTCTAAAGAAGAATACACGTTTATTGCTTAGTTTTAGGGAAAGTACAAAATTAAATATTCTATAGATGTCTTTAGTACAGAGGGTATATTTCCCGATGTATTTATCTAAAGATTCTTGATTTTTAAGTTATGGTGTACATGTACAAATTAATGCTACATTCTAATTTTTAGCAATACTAGTATTTTGATATAAACTAAAGCCAAAATTAATCTGTTGTATTTTGCAG
>WFKH01011926.1:2628916-2640175 GCA_016163765.1 Magallana hongkongensis | reverse complement strand
CTGCAAAATACAACAGATTAATTTTGGCTTTAGTTTATATCAAAATATTGCTAAAAATTAGAATGTAGCACTAATTTGTACATGTACACCATAACTTAAAAATCAAAAATCTTTAGATAAATACATCGGGAAATATACCCTCTGTACTAAAGACATCTATAGAATATTTAATTTTGTACTTTCCCTAAAACTAAGCAATAAACGTATATTCTTCTTTAGAGACAATACACATTTTCACCTTATTATGCGATTTCACTGCTTAGTTTAGAATGTTGTTTCAATAAAGTTAAAATACCCTGTTTGGTGATTTAATATTTGTTTGTCCATAACCCTATTCGTTTTGTATATATGTTTCTAATTCAAGTCCACGAGAGTCGTAGTGTTATATATATTAGGTTTATATAATACATGTAGAATGTTATGGACTGTTTTAAAGTGGTCAGTTATTCTTTCTAGAACATTCTTGAGTGTCCAGGTAATTCATGTAACTTCTTGTACATATAATTTCTAGAATTTGCTAGATTTATATTTTAGTATAAATAACCTGTAAACAGTGCTCATGAGATAGACTCTCATTGGACTTTTGTAAACATTTTGCGTAGCGCATTGATGAAAAAGTTTTCCGGTCAATTTTTTCTTTGATATGTCGATCAATAGAAAAATTATTAAATTCATTTCTTATCATTTAATAAAAAATTTTCAAATCATAAAATGTGAAGTGTCATTGATCAAAAATGTAAATAATGTAAATGAAGCCGCGCGTATGAATACAAAACAGTAACAGCAACAACATTCAAAATGGATGCGCCTCCAGCTGATGCAGGGCTATTTAGCTGATTTTAATGGATTAAACACAAATAGAAAGTTGAAATCTGAACCGGCTGAATTGAAAACAAACAGAAATTACATGCGATGTCTTGTGATGCTATTCACTATGCAGCAAGATTCATTAAAACTGGTTTTGATGTGAGTTAGATCGCTGGAATATGCAACTGGATGCAAGGAGACGCGATCGTGGAAGAAATAGTTGATATGTCGACAAATAATAGTATGTATGAGCGACTTTTGTAAATGTTGTGGTAACTAGGCCTAGATAGCCTGTGAGGTACTAATCTTATAAATGATATATCTGCCGCTTGGAATACGCCGAAGGAGTTGATGCACTACCCATAGCTTTGCTTTACGATGCTTATTCTGATGACCGATAATGTACGTGTGTTAATTTAAAACTCATCGTTACTAAATTTGAACAGCAGTGTTACCGTGAAGTGTATAGGCCTGTATGTCCGCTATAATTATTCCTGGAATTGGAGCAGCCAGCCTCGCCGTAAATGCTGATCGTTGATCGCAAGCAGACGAATCGAGAGAAGACGCTAAATTTTCTATTTAGTGAATTAAATTTTGTGTATTGTTTATTTTTCAAGGCTAAACTTTTAATTTTTTATATTTATAAAGTTGTATTTTGTTTGCTGACAATTAAACAGACACAACTTTACATTTTGTTGACAGTGTTTATTTAGTGGAAATTCCCGTTCTATAAATAGTGTTAAATCAGAACAGTTGAGAAAAGTAGATCCGGCAAAAATTTTATTGATGCAGGTATCAAAGAAATTTTTCGACCAATCAGAAGCGCCAATATCTGATCAAACTAACAAATATTAAATGATATAGCCATGCTATGACCTTGAATTGTAACTATTACAAATTGGTCCCTATGATACTTATGTATACAAAGACACTACGCAATGAATTGTAGTAATAATAGCTAACAGAGTGAACTCTGTGACTCTTGTAGCACTGCATAGTATTTCTAAATGATGTTATGTAACAAGGTGCATTATACGGGCATAATAATATCCAAATTGAGAGTTTATAAATAATTGTCATATTTGGCGATTCTGTGTCTGCATCGATAGCTCTGGTACTCTGTTTTGAGTCATGTATTGCATATTCTATATAACCTTTGCTACCTTTTAAACCATGAATTCATGTATACTTTTATATATCTAATATTGCAGGCAAGTGATGTGTCATACTATGGCGTGGCACTCAAAGTCTGCATCCAAATACTCTTAGTCCTAAATGAAGGTAATTAATTCTGGCACAGTAAAAATCCAAACTGAAAATATAGTAACAAGTTATCAACAAATTGTCATATTTGGATCCTGTGTCTGTAATGAAGGCCCTCATACTGCAAGTTAGTCTTGTAATGCTTGTTCCATCTATTTAAGGTTTGTAACCTTAAAGACATGTATGAATGAATGTATTATGAGTAAGCGATGCGTCATACCCAGGTGGGGGACTCTGAGACTCAGGACCCGGAGACTCAAATCATGCATCCATACTCTTTGATAGACAGTTTTGACAGTTTTGTTACTTTATTTAGAAATAAAATATAATTTTGGAATTTGAACACTAAATGTTCACTTATGATCATCGTAGATGGGCCGAACTGGTCAGAACTGTCAATCATAAGTAAAATGTTATATATACTCATGTAAAATGATGTTAAGCAGAACATATATTTTTTGGCTTTAGAACTTTATTTTAGATTTTTGATTTTGGGATTTATAATTTTTTTTAGATCTTTCATTTTTGGCCTTATAATTTTGATTTTGGATTTAGAGAGATCTTATATTTTTGGACTTTGAAATTAGAGTTTTTTATTTAGATTTTAAATTTGAGATTTTTGATTTTGACTGCTTTTAATTGATGTAATTTTGACTATACGATCACGCTGATTATTAAACTGATAGTAAAAGAAGTACTGGACTTCGTGGTTATTGAGTTTGAGTTGCATCTCCAAGAGATAACCAAGGTGGAAGGCTTACACTTTTGTTCGAAGACATTAAACTGAGAACAGTTATCTTCTTACTGGGACATTGTGATTTGATCCATTCGGCAGATTGTAACGGACACTCTTTAGTTAGGATTCTTAGTGTAAGTTGTATTTTTGTATTTATGTATATATTAATGTAAGTAAATTAGTAAGTTTAAAGTTTAATCTTTGTGATTGATCTTTGCTGGAATTTAGGGTTATTCTGATCCATAACAGAAGGTTTGTGAAGTCTAAGCAATGCCTGGCATAAATTTTCTATAAGCAGTGGTGATTTCATAGTTTGTTTTAAATGATATTGACCTTAATACTTAATTTACAATTTAGTAGGGAATTAAGTTAAAAAGGTCATGTAATCTTTTAGAAAAAGAATTGTAATAATTGAACCCTTACTATTTGCAATTAAATACCCGTGCTCCTATTGTCCCGTATATGCACAGTTGATGCTACAGTTAGTGCCAAAATCGCAGTCTACAATTTAACCAAAATAAGATAATATACTTTGTGTTCATTCAGAGCATTAAGCTTAAGATATTTCAATAGTTGGTATAAAGAGGCAAGTGAATACATTTACTTCGTAAAACACATTTCACGTTTTTGGAATGTATGTTTAGATAACACATGAAATAGCTATGGTTGAATAAAAAATTGTGCATACCAAGAATTGAATTGACTAAAGAAGAGAAGACATGTTAACGGATTACAATATGGCAAAATAATAATATCTGATATTGTTTCGAAATCAGATTAATATCATGAAAATATCTATTTATGTATATCATTCATTTTTCTCAGTGACAAAATAAAAAAAAAATAAGAAGTAAACAGTTTATCATATAAAACAAGTTTGAGTTTTTCGTAGCGATTTTGGTTACTACGCTCACCTGAGCTGAAAGCTCAATGAATTTTTTTTCTGATCACTTTTGCCCGATGTTCGTCCATCTGTTTGTACCTCTATTCGCTAAATTGAATTGTCACGCTGTTCTTCAAGGTAATAATTAGAGTTATCAAAATATATTGTAAACAAACTGAAACGTGTATGGGAGCATCTTCACGTAAAGAAAAGTCAGGGTTCTTATCTCACTCAACGCGTTTCCCTTAAACCTCCCAAAACTAAACTATTAAAAAAAAATTATGTTACAAATGCTTATATTCTTCTTATTTTCATTTTTAACGTAAATATATATTTTTAAGATATGTCAAAAATAGGTCAGAACAGAAGTCTTGTTATGTTCATCAATTAATTATGCCCATTATATCTTTTCTATCAAGCGTAATTTTTTAAGTAAGAACCAGCATTGTTGTTATTGAATAAAAGATAGATATTACCTTGTCTATTGTTGTGCTATACAATATTAATTGCGTTCTGTTTTATTTTCTTTCGCAACACTGGAAACAATGTTGACAAAATTGTTTTAATGAAAGTGTCAATTGTTGTTTGATTTCTCTACTTTTCTTTAATCGTCGTGGTCCTATGAACTCTCCAATAAAAATATCTAATATGCTATGGGACATTGTTTTTATGCCGAGGGAATGACATCAAAGATAGTCTCGCCAAGTCACAAATCAAAGCAGCTCCCGATGGTAATGACTTATTTAAAAGTGCATATCAAACAACAATGTTATAGTCATCTTTACAAATGATAATTCGTTTTGCAAAAAGTTCGTTAAGTCAAATTTTATTCAGATGACTGGAGATAAATATGAATAATTGTTCGTTTTGTTTTTGTTTTGTTTTTTTGTTTTTTCTTTTTTTTGTTTTTTTTTTGGTTTATCGTATTATTGTTGTTGTTGTTGTTGGGGTTTTTTGGTTTGTTTTTTTTTTGTTTTTTGGGGGTTTTTTTGGGGGGGGGGTAACATTGCACTCACTTGACACAATTCATTCAAGGATCACTTCCAGTGTAACGTGTTGACATTTAAGTGGCGTGCACTCAAGAGTAAATTATCTTTCTGGTATTGTTTAAGTAGTAGAATATAACGATTATGAATGTGTTTAACTGTAATGCTGTCGTTTTATCATTGGAATAAAAACAAAAGTGGAACTATGACATTCTTCATGACCAATTTCATTGACACATTATAACGTTTCTATATATTGTTATACACTCCTTATTAAATTATTGTTTTTTTGTCACTTATATTGTACCTCGGACTCTTTGTTTTAAAAAAAACATTTCTGTTTGGTAAGCTCAACACCTGACGGAAGCTACGCTGTCTTTGTTATATAAGCTAACGAAAAAGTGTCCCGAAGCGAATTGTGTTGATATTTATCGTCGTAAATGTTGTTCTACAGTAGGTTCAATCATATCTTTTACATCATACACCATAGCATGACATTGCATTGAAATATCATAGCAAAGCATTGGAAATCTCATACCATAGCATTGAATTTCATACCATAGCATACAATCTCATAGATTCTCATTCGTCATATGATACAATGGCATACCATAGCATAGCATACAGAATGATTTCAACTCGGTTTTAAATTATTTTATGTAAAAGAATAAATGTTCACATTGCAGATTAGTGGTAAACGTTGGCTTCTAATTATTTTACTTCGAAATGATTGTAACTCTTCTGTGTATTTATGCTTTTTTACAAATCTTATAGAATTTCGTTGAAATATCATAGCATATCATTAAAACCGCTTATCATAGCATAGCATAACATTGTAAAAGATATGCATGAAATGACTGTAATACAAATGCTTAGTTACACAGCTGCCTATATTTTCCACACAGCCTACTATCTGGAAAATTGTTCGTACGTATCCAACATTTATATCAAAGGGGACTTTTTGTCTCAGGAACAACAACTTTACAAGAAACAATATTACTGCTGTCTTTACCACCACCTGTCCTGTACAGTACGTCATCTACTACAATGAGATACTACCAGGAGTTATCTTCCATGAAGAGTATTCTGGGTTTTATTTATTTACAGGGAGCTCTGTGAAGTATAGGTGTGTAGCGCTGAATATTTATTGCATGTATATTTCACTCATTTTAATCAATGTCTGCTCCCTCTATTGTTTTAGACTTCATAGAAGTTGTCTTATTCTGGTTAATAACCCAACAGAGATTTTACTGTCTTTGTAAATAACACAATAGTACTGGGAAGGGTACATTAAAAATATATAAGCAATGTAGGTAAGCAATCAGAGGCAAATCACATGCAAAATGAAATCAGAATGTTAATATATACGTATTACATAATATTAGAATACATGTTTCCAATAGAGTATCATGAACACATTTTTGTATAAACAGATAAGGCGAATGTAAAAATTAAGACTACGTTATTCAATTTCAAATTATGAATAAATGTCGAAAAAAAAATGAATGCTCGAAAAGGACAAATGGCCATTCTTTTTAACTTTAGCGTATATATATTTCAAGACATGAATTCAGTAGCTTTACAGTCTATTCTCTTATAGATCTGTTTGAGATTGTGTACGAATTTAAAAAAAATGTTCGCAATTTCTAAAGCGTAAACCAATAATTTCAAATGAATTGTAAATCCCACTTAAAATGTTATATATATTTATCACATGTTTAACTCAATATACGGTTGATATCACTCATGTAATAAATTTTTGATATTACACTGTGTATTCTTACCCGACGTGACGTCAAAATTGAACATTAAGTACTTTAGGCTGTTGATTGACGTAGATTGACAATGTGAAAATTATAATTCAGTTGATGTGTGGAGTTGTAAAATTTAATGTGAAGCATACTTGTTTTTTTTTCATTAATTGATAAAAATATGTTCGTAAATGAAATGTTTGTTTTTTAATTCTCAAGGAACTTTTTCCTGTGCCTTAAGGTGTTGACGTCTTGCAGTAAATGTGCTTTGTGGCTCACAATTATAATGTTTACAGAGAAGATTGAAGTTTAACAAAAGACGTAGTAAACGTGTTAAAAAGAATACCTCATGATTTGCGATGGTACATGATTTTCGTTGTGTGTTTTCTATCCCCTTGCCAAGGCTAGGGGATGGATTAAACACAACCGTGGGATAAAAATCATGTTATCGCAAACTCCTATATTAGGATTTTTTTTTTTCTTTTTTCAAGATAAAGAAAAAAATTACCAGATCTCACTTCTTTAAGGTGAAGGCAGAAGTTCATGAGTTAACGAATCTAGAAAAATGTAGTGATGCACATCTTCTGAAACCGACGTCGTCAGGTTATCGTAATGTTGCAGTGCAGCTTCTCCCTGTGATTGGATGGTCTCTGGTTGTATTTAGTCACGTGTGTTTATGTCCACAACTCTCTTGAGGTAAAACACAACGACAGATACAACTATAATGGACATTCCAATGAGATCAGACAGTATGGCAATTACACTCAAGGCTTGTTTTATAAAACAAAAATAAAAACTCGAAAACTTGCAAAACAAAACAAGTTGAGTTTGGGTTTAGTGTATATCAAAATATTATTTAAATTTCACGATAAGTTAACTAGCTTGCGAGTTTATGGGATTACATACAAAAAAAAATAATCTGCATGTTCTTCTTTGTTCTTGTTTGTGCAATAAATTTTCGAGATAAATCCGACATGTACCATTTATGTTTAGGTAGCGCATGAAATTGTTATATATAAATTAAAAATGAGTTTGTAAGACTGATTGTCCTACAATTTTGACTACGGAATATTCAGATGAAATTTTAGTGACAAACTATTATACTCTGTCCCAAGTTATTGCTTCCATCACTTTTTAGTGATTTTTAATATTATACACATACCTTTGAAAGAAGTACAGTTGAAATCGATGAAATTGGAAATGTCCAAGATATCTTCATTGACAAATTATCCCTTTTCACTCATAAAAGTTTACAGGAACGAAAACAAATTTCTTATGGAGATTTATAATGAGAAATGTTTACATCTTTTCTCCATTCGGAAGTACTCAGGACACCTCGCACAATTTTTCAACGTTATCATCCGGGCTTATTAATGGCTGATGCAATGCAAAATCTCCGTAGACTTTCTATTTTGGGATGTGTATTGAAACCTGAAGCGGTATAGGGGGCTTTTCAAAACAGATAATCTGGACATTTTTCATATTAGTGGATGAACGTAGTTTGAGCATAAATGTATTTATTATTATCGAAATATCAAGCGAAAAGTGTTGGAAGCAAAAACTCGGGACAGAGTATAGGATTTGTTACCAATCTTTGAACACCAAAGGAATAATACCTATACAGGGTTATCATTAAGGTGAACATAAGATTCCAATTTAATTTTTCGCGGCCTTCCTTTGAGTCATTTTCAAAATGTTGCCTTATATAAATGTTTGTTTTCCCTCGCACTGAAATGCCACACTTTCATTGGTTTCAACATAGCACGGGACTGCCTCATATATCTCTATTTTGTTCGGTGATAATAAATATTTGGCAATATGGCCGTCATTGGCCGACGATTCGCCTTCTGATTTCGACATTTCATATTCTTTAATACAGAAACACCATGCTGTAAGTTCTTAAAATATTTGGAGTAGTTGCCCTTTGAAATTATTTAAACTTAGAGTAATTGCCCTTTGAATATTGACGTCACATTGTTGTGTCTAGAGCAGAACAAAATAGCAGCGTCGAAATGTGCTCAAATCTCTGCAGAGGAAAGGGAGAAAACGTTTAAAATTTAAAAACAACGAAGCATTGTAAGTAAATATTGGTGAAGCAAATATTTTCAAAAAGTATTTCATTTTGGAGAGTTTAGACGAGTTAAATTGGACGAGATGTTAGGCAACTTGTACATGTGTTTGTGTAGATCATCGCTTTTTGTGAATAAATGTGTCACATGATATCCTCGGGAAAACAAAACACTTATTAGGTTTGTTCCTAGGTGCGTTCAGAGTTGTACCGTTGGTGAAATTAAGATCTACCGCTGGCAGCACTTGGTTGCCATTGGTGAACTATGGTTGTCATTGGTCACCAGGTGCTGCCATTTGTAGCAATTTTTATAGGTAGAACCATGAACGATTTTTGGTCAATTCAAACAAATGGTAGTCTTTGGTTACCTTTGGTTACCAACTGTAACCATCTGAACATATAAAACAGTGGAAAAATTTATCCTTTTGTAAATTTACTGCAGTAACTGTATTTCCCCGTAACAGTTATCAAAAATGCTTCCTTTAATGATTTATTCTACTAAAATATTGAGGTCAAAATACAAAAAATTTACAATTGTATTCCTAATTATATTACAAAAGACGTCATTGATTACTACAATATGACTATCAATCCATCATTTATGCAATGATCGTAAAATTGTAAAAGAACTGGGTACATGTACATTTTCAGTCATATTTTGACCTTTTTAAAATGATTTTTAAAAATATCACAAACAATGGAAATTAAGCATTTACTCACACAATGATACCAAAAAAAATCTCAGGCTATAAATAGTTACCTGATTGGTAATTGTGTTATCATTAAAAGTGCATAATACCGTATTTTTCTTAAAACTTAGCAGTAGACTCAATTTTACAATAGTTTATTGAATAGAAAGCATATAAAACATAAAAAAGTTTCGCTATGGGCGACGACGACAGACACATTTTCTTTATCAAAAAACTATGGGAAAATATATGCCATTTTGTATTATTGTTTTACTACATCTAATGCCAAATTTTTGAATGTATTAATTCCTCTTGTAAACAGAATAAAAGTGTATAACTTGATACTTTATAAAAACACGTTTTAAAAACTGTATATTTGTATTTTTATAAGATTTGAACAACTTTTGAATTTTAGGGCATATAATGAAAGAAGCTGTACCTTTTTATTTATAATCATATTTAACACGAGCAAAAAATATATCACATATATTGGTGACGGCGGGGCCTGGGTACATAGACAGACTCTAGAAGCCCTCAGTTGTCTTTCATTGTATTTAAGATATTTATGCAACGAGATGTTTACATATTTTATACAACGAATCATTATTTACATAAGTTTCTATAAATTTCTTATAGCTCGCCATATTGAATTAGCATATAGTGACGTAACCTACCTAACTTGCCTAAGCTCTAGGCTGCTGGTAGATTTGGTGAACTCATTTGAAATTGAAAGTACACCAATGGTCAACATTGGTAGCCAATTGCTACCATTGGGAACCATTTGTAGACATTGGTGACCGAACTTGCCGTTGGTAACAATCTGGTGAACTCTGAACGCACCTACTGACTGACTACAGAAATATATCGGATCATTTGCCTAGCCATCTATGAGATTGATCAACCCGATATTTTTCTGTGGTCAGTCGGTAATAAACCTAATAAGGAATGGTATCTTTATTAACGAGGACGATTATATATAGTCATAAAATATGTTTAAATAAAAAGAGACCTCTTCGCAAGTCAGTTAAAAATGTGCATTATAACAATATAAGTCAATATGAAATATAGTTTCTCTTTAGACATGTAAAAATGTTTAAAATTGTGCTGGCCAAGATTTAACTCAAGGAGAGAGGATAGGTTAATAGATTAAAATATGTTAAAATATTTATGTCTGATATTATTTCGAAATCATCTAAAAAAATCATAAAAATATCAAATTACATTTGTATTATTTATTTTACTCAGTAACATGAAATTTAACAAATAAGTGGTAAACAACTTATCATGTAAACTTAAACATTAGTTTACGATTTTTGTAGGCATTTGGTTGGTTAGCTCACCTGAGCTGAAAGCTCAAAGGAGTTTTTCTGATCACTTTTTGTCAGGTGTCTGTCCGTCCGTCCGTCTGTTCGATAAATTGAAAGGTCACGCTGTTCTTCAAGGTGATAATTTAAAGTTATTGAAATATTGTTAACAAGTTTTTTCAAGTCTTCTTCTCCAAAACCATTTGAACAGAAAAGCAAAAACTTGTATAGAAGCATCTTCAGTTAAGGTAATTTTTTTTTACTTAACTTTAATAAAATTTATTAAAATTATTAATGTAGTTTAAAGTTTGTTTAGATCATAATCCCCTGGGTTAGGTTAAGGCAACACTTGAGGAAGGAATTTCTATAAAAAAAAATAGACAGATAAAAGTCTTCAAAAGCTTTTTCTCAAACGCCATTTAACCAGAAAATCTACATTTGTATGGAAGCATTCACAGGCAGATTCAGGTTTATTCAAATCATGATTCATGTAGGATTGAACACAATGGGGGTCAGATTTTACATAGGTTTTAATAATTCGAGAAAAATCTTCTTTCTTAAATAGTAACCAAAAGGACTCGGTGTTTAACGACATTTACTTTATTAACTTGTCAAGATATTTTGTATTTCATACAATAAAGCTCATTTGATTAGAGTATGGCCTATGCTGCCCTGGTGAGCGATGTGGCTTCTAGATCCTTTGTTTTAGTTATTCTATTTGTTTGTTTTTCTTAGGTTTCTGTTTTTTGTTGTTTTTTTTTTTTTTTTTTTT
>WFKH01011926.1:2611538-2622282 GCA_016163765.1 Magallana hongkongensis | reverse complement strand
GTATTCCCGTAAGTCCACCAATATGCAATTCCAGAGAAATAGAACCAAGTGATGAAGGATTCCGTATTTATTATCAATCGAGTTTAAAAAATGAACAATAACAAACAATAAAAGGGACACAGACGGAAGTGGCCGGTAATGCGTCTGGCCTCCGAACTGAAGATTGACAAATACAATTCAGTATATATAAGAACCTAAACAATGAGTAAAAGTGACAAATTGATGACATCAAATGAATTGAGTGAAAGATTCACAGGTATTAGGTAATTAGATAAACTCAATGAGTCTTTGATGGCCAGGACATGAAAGGCATATAATTACGCAATGTTGTTTCAAGAGATTAGCAGTTCTTGGGAGAAACATCTGTCTGATTTGTATTTACAATTAAATATAGAGACTGCCAGGTGTCAATGGCTAATCCACTTTGTAAACATTAAATTCTTAGAATATATGACAAAATAAATGTTGTATTTGAAAAGAAAAGTCCGAAATAAAGTTAATTATAGAACAGTCAATTTTGCACTGTGATAGTTCTATCAAAACTTCAAACTCACTTTCTTTTATTTGAGTTCGTATCACAGTGGTTTGGGAGAGGAAAAACCAGGGCTAATGAGTGTTAGTTTGTTTTATCATTCGCATATAACCCATTCCTATTTATTAAACTATTATGGAAATAGTAGTCTTTCCTTAAACATCTTATTATTTCACTTTTATCGTCTGTTTTGTCAAGTCTCACGTTTCATGTCAGATGCTTGTATATAACAACAACATTATTTATTTATTTTAGAAAAGAAAACCAAATCATATTCATGATAAATGCATGCATCTAATTCGAAATTAAGATTATATAAAACTGCATTGATCTTTCATTTTATAAAAAAAATGAAGTTCTTCTTGTTTTATGCTAGTTGATTCTATGATGAATATTATAATAAGCTCCCTATACTTCCTTGTCACGTGATCATTGAGTATGCGCCTTCTGTACATCCTAAACTCACAGCTGTTGAGTTGCCATGTCTATACTGATAGAGTAATCTAATTTGACCAGATCGACAACACCCTACCATGGTGTCCCTGTTCGGACACTCTGTGTATCACCTCGATGTCCTCACTGTGTTGCTCTGTCTGCTGACAGTCTCCCAGGCGGCGTATGGTGAGGAAACTTAACATACAAGTTCATATAAACAATAATAACGTAAATATGCATGTTAGTGTACGTGATTAGACTTAGAATGTTTCACGTGTAAAATAATCGGATAGACTTCCACTATAAACTTGTAAAGACAAATGTTTTACAAATGTGTTGTCATTATGGTTTAACCACATAATCAGGATGATAAAAAGTGCTAGGACTCTTATAGTCCCGTGATTTAAGGTACGTGTGTTATAGAAGTCAGATAGTCGCAGTCTCTGAGATTCTTGCTTACAAAAAAAAAAAAAAAATATATATATATAAAAAAATGCATGAATGGTTTGTCTATTTTTTTTTCAAGTAAATGTCTAAGTTCCGGTCACATGTCACAATTTAGAGCTACAAGCTATCACGAGTAATGTTGAGTTATAACTCGATAAAACTCGGCGAGTTTGCAATAGTTTTTGATGACAGGGACATCAGTTCTATTGTTGCTTGAAATCACTACCACACTGACAGGAGATCAGAACGATCGTTTATTTTCAACACTAGTTTTAGGCAACATCTGTACGATTTGTGCACGAAACTTTCTCAAGAACTCCTACGGAAATGTACACACTCGGGCGAGTGTAGTCGACAGTTTCATGAGTTCCTGACGAGTTGTTGCGATTGTTTTACGAGAAATGCAGGATTGTGGTCGATTTATTACGCCTCTGCTATTAATTTGGTTGTTGGCTCTAGAATGTTTCACAGCAATGAAAGAAGATGCTGTTTTTAAAGACAATCTAATGGTCGTCCATGTATTGAAGCAGCCACTTTTGTTTTTGTTCCCTTTATCGTTGGCATGTCTGTACTTATCTGCGTCTTCAGGACAACTGATGCCAGTACTTGCACCATTATTATACAATTACTATAGTGATGTCGAAGAAATGTCGAAAGGAACACGTATCAATTCCACAAAATGAAGCTCTGACATTTCGTAAACTGAAAGGTGACTGAAATATATCTAAAAGTGACTGAATGGAAGAACTCTGCTAATTACGAAAGCCCAAATTGCTCATTTGAGATTCAAGATTCAAAATACGAGATTTGAAATATGAAATTTCAGAATCAAAATTCGAGATTCAATATCTAAATTAACTAATCAAATCAAGGATCCGAAAACCTGTATCCTAGCGACATCACACTGCTAAAAAAAAAAAGATTATCTGCGAATGCTTTTATATACAAATAAATGCTATATTCTCTCCAACTTAATAAATGTGTTTCTTTATTCATACGAAGAATATATAATTAGACTAGTAATAATGCAATGGCTTTTGCTTATCTAAGTGAATTTGCTCGCCTTGTGCATTCCCAACTGATGCTTTTGAACCCTGGACTATTTCACCATCAATAGTTTAAACCTGGAGTTTATTCACCTCTGTTGTGTAAAAATGTGGTTATTGAAGAGAGCTTTTAAAACTTTTTTTTCCCCAAACTTTCATGTACAGGTTCATATCTTCGCATATAGTTAGATTACAGTGCATTACATTGCATACACATCACATATTCCCTTCATTTAAGAAAGATATATAAACACCGTAAATAAACATAGCTTTTAAAACTTAATCATTTTTTTTCGGAGTGTGGGAGGGGGGAGGGCTTGTCCTAATTTCAGTTATTTTACCATGCATGTACATTTAATAAGCTTCAATTTTCCGAGGATGTCCAAATCATCTGACCCCCTACCCTCTAGATCCGCGCATGAAGATTGGTATCTAAAAGATGATTTAATATGAATATAAATTATCAGTCCGGTTTTAAAAATGAATATAAGCATTACCTATGCATATAATTTTCAAAATGTATTGTTTTAGTTTTTGATATTTTTCATTCTATCAACAAGAAAAAATAGAAGGTATATATATATCACATCCAAGAGGGGGGGGGGGGCTACATCACATGAGGCCCCGCAGCCCCCCCCCCCCCCCCCGCGTCAAAATTGACAATTTATAGCCGGATAAAATTTAATCAGGAAAAAGCTACAAGGCGTTGAGTGTTGCCTTGTTGCCACTTTGTCGCCATACACACACCATAATGCATGGAAGTTATTCTCTCAAATAATCAGTGGAAAAACAAATAAGCTGTGATTTGTTACCTATCCTGCAAAAACCTTGATAAAAAGTGTTATCGTCACATAACAGCCGATTTCATTAATGTATATATTCCTTTATATGTTCATATAATTCTAAAGATTTTTTATAAAGGAGAAACCCGATTAGTAATGAAAAAAACGAGTTGTTCAAAATAAAGTTTGTCATATTTTAGGTTCATTTGGCTTTAATTGAGTCAATTTGGGTAAACAGATGCACCAGTGCAGTCATGAATACAAAATATTTTCAAAAATGTATATCTTTAAAACCAAAAATAAAAAAGCAAGTCGAACTCGATGCATGAGTGTTAATTGTTGTTTTGGATGCAATAGTACAGTATGATCTGCACGTAAAAGTCCCTTCTTCTCTTTTTCACCTTTATTTACATACCAGTTACGTAGAATTGGGGAATAAGTGTCTTTAACCGTCACCTTGTTAAGCGCCCGATAATAAACGCGCCGCCGCACAAAGCCGTTTTTAAAGCGCTAAGCATAGCTCAGCGCTTTATTGTCGGTAGACTTCTACTTCCGGTGCATCGAATAACCGCCCCCTATGAGCAGAAATAAACATCATTTAAACTGGTTAGAGAACCAGTTTCAGGGGTTTACGCACATAATTGCACGGGGTATAATGAATCTAAATAATGTACAAGCTATTGTGAATCTAATGTGCGGGGATTACGTACATCATTACAGGGACTGCCACGCAGTGATTAGGAAATATGGTGCGCATACAGAAGCTGAAATATAGAAAATTCAAATCGATTCTTTTTAACTAAGCTTGCACAAAGTAAATTTCCTTTACAACCAAGCTAGGTTAGCGCTTTTCAGTACTATCAGTACTTTGATTAGATGACCCCGTCTATTAGTTTACTGTCAGCCGGTCTCAAACCGGAAGGCACGCGTAGAACACATGAATTGAGTCTACGCATAAGAAAAGAGTGCAGAAAGTTTTCATGCATTTCAGTAAATTTATATTATAAAAAAACACACATTAAATCTTTTTAAGTCCTCTATGTATAAACCAAATTCTATAAAGAAAATAAACAAATTATATTATTGATCAAAATATTCTTGATCGGATTCAATAGTTGTAGCGAATTGTGGAATGAGTTACGAAACTGAATGCACAACGCCGTTGACGATTCAGTTGGTGGACGAGCTCATTTATTAATAGAAGGGGTTGAAGGTTGAATCGATAGTAATGTTCACAAACGCAATGTGCCATTTTTGAAAAGCTGTGAATTTTATTTTAACAATTTATCACCTGAATACTACCAAACTTCATGCACGAGCCGAAGTTAAAATCTGAACAGGTTATACACAGCTGTCTTCCATATTAAATAGGTTCTACTTGCGGTATGACTGTTGTTCATCTCTAAAGGAATTTTGTACATAGAAAATAATAACAAGTCTGAATTTACCTTCTTATTCATTGACTATTAGTCAATGAATTAGTTAACTAAACTGAATTTAAATTGAATCTGAACAATGCTTTTTCAGCAAATTCAATATAGATTATACATTTTGGACGACCAATACATTAAACTATATATACAATCTTATCGATTGAAGAACCAATTTAAATGTTAAAACGTTCACGTTGTCCGGCTAAGTTAAAAAAATACATGTAATTTTTTTTTACATGTTATGAGACATAAGGCTACACTTTTTTCTATCCTTTATATCATACAAAACAGTCACATTCGATAATGATTAAAAAAAGAATTCTTCATCTATATCTTAATATCTATCATCAGAAACTCAGCGGATTTTTCTCCAATCGGTAAATATCTCACACCAATATTCTAGACCTATGAATTCAGAAATAATGCATGGTTGTTTTGTTTTAAATTTTTAATTTACCTTGTGGTAGTACATGTGGATAAAAAAAGTACTTATCTCAATTTTAAGAATAAAAAAAACTCATTGTTTATATCGTAGGTTTAAAATCTGATTTACAATTCCTTTATTGTAGTTTTTCGAAAATAATCAAATTGAATCGCTTTCGAAATTAATTAAGTTCAAATTTTCCAAGACGAGAGTGTATTGAAAAGACACAGATCCCTGAAATGTCAATTTCCTACAACATTTGTTAATTTTGCTATTAAAAGTGTTAACTTTGCATATATTAGAAATTTAAAAATCAAATAATTCTGAATTAATAGCTAAAATTAACAATTTAAAATTATAATACAATAAACATTGGTTTATTAATTGCCAGTAAAACATATTACCGTCGTGTGAATATTTCCTTCATTAGCACTAAGTGACTGATCTGGACATTCTACTTATTTTCTTTCTAACCAGTCCTTTAAATGACTTATTTCTGTACATTTATCAGTTAATGTCTTTATCATTCTGTTGCTTTATTTTTAACGACAAATATAACAGCCAATCAGAAAAGGTCTACCCCAAAGTAGGACGTGATTCATTCACTCCAGGTCTCCATTTTCTAGTTTTATCGATTATAAAAGCAGTAGACTGAATTCGGAGTATAATTTTCATTTATAAAAGGACCATTTGTATTGTAATTCGTGTAGATGATGCACGAGTTTACACAAAAATGTAGTAAGTAGCGAACAAATTTATTTTTACCTATTAATTTTACATGAATCGCTGCCGGAAAATCGTGCCAGATAAGCCGGTCTAAAAAACCAAAATGGCGACCGTGTCGAACCTTGTTATTGTTATAGTACTTGGAATATTCTTATAGTAAAACGAAATATTTCTAACGTCAGGTGCCTGTGTTTGTTATCAGTATACAGATGTTAACTGTGTTCGGTAATTCAGCAGTCAGAGAGTTTTCGGAGTTTTCATAAACCTTGTATAACGGATATATACCGATCACAGAATTAAATAAATTAAATAATTTAAATTATCTGCCTAGATATAGTTGTTTAGAGTTTCCCGTTTAGTCGTATTTTTTTTTTAATTTTCCCTCGGGGTCTTATTTTACATAAAATACCAATGTGTCAATTTTCTAAAATTATGCAGGACAGTCCCGACTGGGATTTAGTAAAGATTTTAGACAAAGTATCAGGCAAAAAGTCAAATTTTAACAAAGATTGAAACACCTAACTCAAACTCATAATTTTATGAATCATATTCGAGGAAAACGTGGATAATTACAAATTAAAACTTTCAAGACCCCGTCTTTCAGTTCTCTCAGTACTTTGATTTTTGTTCCTAATCAACACGAACGCTGCGGCCCAATCTGACGTGGACGGTTGTATAACCCCTGTGGACAGCATGCGGTCTTAAAGACCCTCTTCCTCTCCTTGGCAGACCGCTGGATTGCTACGCATGCGCTGCTTAATAGGCCGTGCGTTTCCAGTCTCAATGCGATGCTCGATAGCTGCGAACTTGCTCAGGTCCTAGTGACTAACAGTGTCGCCTCGGGCGAGGTTAGCATCTATATTAGAGGAGATTGCTGGGTTCAGCGACATCTGGTCATAAACACGTTGTGCTATAATTGTGATCTCGGCCGCAGTGTTGACTACTGCATTTACTGCGACACCATTGACCTTAACCGGTATGCGGCACACACTTTCTCCATAGTCAAAGGCCCCAGACCTGACGGATGGCACAACATGAGTAGCCACCCAACTGTTGGAGGATCGGGGAAACTTACATGCTTTTTATTATCGATTTTACCAACGTGCGAGCTTGAACGATAAGTGGATCGGCCCGAGACTTGTTACGGCACTCTCGCTTAAAATGCCCCTGCTGATTGCATGCATAACATAAATCAGACCTCCGCTGACGGTCGCGAGCACTAGAGGGGAGCCCCCCCCCCCCCCCCCCCCCCGATTACCCGCATTACTGGCAATAGCTACTTGAGAAACGAGTTCTGGCCTCTGTGGCACCTCACGCCTTGCTGGTCTATAAGGGTCACTACACGGCGTGGTGAGGGAGTTCTTGACTTCCCTGTCGAGAGCGCCGGCCCATCGCTAAACATCCGGCTGTCTCGTGACACGAAACGCATCCCTTGCGCCTTTGCGCAAGGACTTATCGGCTGAGTTGATACGTCTTAACCCTTCGGACTGCTTTGTCTACTTTGCCCGAAGGTTCTCAATGGATTTCTGACGGCACGCGAATCCTGACGGCCCATCGCGAAACGCCCGGCTGTCTCGTGACACGGAATGCACCTCCTGCGCCTTGGCGCAAGGACATTTCGGCTGAGTTAGTACGTCTTAACCCTTCGGACTACTTTGTCTACTGTGCCGGGAGGTTCTCAATGAGTTTCTGACCGGTACGGGAATCCTTACAACCCATCGTGAAACGCATGACCGCCTGCTAAAGGATCTTTTGATTGGGAACTCTCGCCCATAAAAGGACGCTGCGCCACAACCATAAATCCTCTCCCATTGCTCCAAGCTCTCATCGATCCCCTGAGTCAAAACGTTATATTATACTTGAGACGCGGCTTGAAGCGTACCCTTCCCGAACCTCTGTTTGAATCGTGAAGCTTGTTCCTGAAACTCATCTCTTCCCCCGATACGAGAGGATATGAAAATAGCTGGGCCCTCCAGTAAAACATTTAGAGGCAAGACACTGTCATCATCAGACAACCCATTTCTTTCCAAAGTTCTGAACTTGGAAACCCCACTTTACACTACCGGAGTATTTCATGCTCTTAGCCTCAGGCGAAATGTTCCTCCCGAGCGCCCCAACTATTGCCAGAGGCTGAAGTACTTTCCATCAACCTCACTGGGGTTCTCAGTGACATGTTTTCCCTTTTATTATGTGGCACTTGCAGGTGTAAGGGCACTAAAGGGGACATTTTTCCCTGCTTGATTATCTGACTGACCTCTGTTGTAGTTGTACTCCCAGGGAAAACTGCGAGTGGCCAAGTGGACTCCAAACTAGACGGCATAACCATTCATTGAAATATGACCTTCCTCTGCATAATTATCAGATATGGACCCACAACGGTTCCCCTCAGGGTACGGCCCCCTTACTCATACAAACACGTGCCCCGGCATTGGTGTCCGAAACGTGATCTGCCCTACTGTTTCCAGTATTTCCGCGGTCTGGTACTCCGAATCCTGGATGCTTCCCGTCACTGTGTACCTGTCCAGGAGAATCATCCTCATGATTACTACCCTCCCCCATGTTTCTTGATGCCATTCCAGCAGTACTCACAGTGCTAGCAACCCTGTGAACACTAGAATCCACTAAAGCTCTCCCAATGTCCACTGACCCTTGACCCCCAGACTGTGAACCCATTTCTGCTTCAGTAGGCGGGCTGTCGTGCGCGTTCTCCCTTGGACTTGATCCCTGACAGTGATTCCCCCACTCCCCCACTCCCTAATGACCCGACATACTCATCAACAGCTGTGTAATCTGGGCAAGTTGGGACTCCATAGCTCAACCCGTGCCTTTAATTCGGACACATTTGGGTCCCTATTGGCAGACTCCATGGCCCGTGATTTTTCAGACCCGACTGTACCCCAAACACCCATTTCTTTCAGTGGCCCTATCCCCACTCACCCCTTCGGTATTGGACATGTCTACCTCCCCTACCACAGTACAATCTTCCACTACCCGGGCGTGTGGAGTGCTGTATTCGGTATTGGACATGTCTACCTCCCCTACCACAGTACAATCATCCACTACCTGGGCGTGTGGAGTGCTGTACACTGGCTGCCTAAAATGCGTTATCAAGTCTAAAAGCTGGTCAATCTTATTGTGCACCTGACCTCCTACTGCATTTGTGTCCTACCCTTGGGTCCCATCAAGATCAGTCCCCCTAGTTCCCTTGCCCCCGGGACACCAATACCACTCGTCACTAGAGAGCCACTCTTGCCCAGACCAAATGATCAACGCTTAGTGTTTTAATAGTTATTTTTGAATTTTTTTAACTGTGTGTACCTGTCTGCAGCCTGCATCGGTTTCAGGGTTATTTCCCTAGTATATATAGGCAGAGAGCCGTATCAGGACATATCTTGAGGCTGAGATCTGTGTCTCGGATAAAGCCCTGGAATACATCCCACAGATATAAGCCCATCTTTTTTTTTTCGTGATTACATATTTTGTTTTATGCTAGGGATTGGTTATCCCTATTACTATATGTTTCGTGATTGTAGTGTAAGTTTCATGCTGACTATTCATCACTCAGAGTTACTATATAAAACATTCATAAGACTGATCTAAAACACCGAACCCAAACACGTTACAAAAGCCACGCGTATTGTTTGACTATAAAAACGCGCACTTAACCACCAGCTATAATAAGCACTGTAGCAACCTCTAATGATACACTGTCCACTAATGATATAATGTTGCATTAGTGGTCAGGATGTTGACCACTAATGATATAATTTTATCATTAACGAACAACCAACATCCTGACCACTAATGCAACATTAAATCATTAGTGGACAATGTATCATTAGAGGTTGCTACAAAGCACGTTTATATATAGAAGGGGCGTTACAAAAGACAAATCTTCGAAGATTTACATACTTTTGAATGAACATCGTTTGGACTTTGAGGTATTCATTCGCGAATCCAGTTTGACCCCCCCCTTTTCTCTGATACATATTTTTTTATACTGGGAAGTGCTCATTTAAAGGCATTTTTGTCCATCTTAAATCTAAATACTATAATTATCTAACATACAAACTTTGAAAATCACTTATCTAAAAGATTTTTCGTACATGGGACCGTAGTTTTATAAGCAAAACTCAATCTATATTTCATTTAAGTAGAGTACTCTTCTTCAGCATCCGGTGTTTATGTTTGTAGGTAAGCATGTGGAAAATTAAAAATTTACATAAAGCATTATCGCTAAATGCACAGAATTTTATTAATATCCACTAGGTATTTTATCTTTATTTTCTAAAGAAAATCGATTGTAATTCGTTTAGTTTTGAACTGACAAGCAAGAAATCTACGCGATCGAGTAAAACGTTAAAAATACCAAAAGCTTTAAGGAATGAAGCGCGTACTCGTTGCTGTAGATTTATGAATTAAGGCTAGATATTACATAGATCATCTTTACCAAAACCAATACACTCCACAATGTGTAAATAAAGATTGGTGATAACATGACTTGTCTTAATGTATGTGCACTCTGATGTTAAAATAGATATTGACGACATAACTGTTAAAAAATTCTTTGTTTTTTGATGAATGTATGGGGCACCTCCAGATTTTGACGTACTTCTTATCAAAATAAACAATGAAATCAAGTATAATTTTAAAAATGTTTTCTTTCCCCAAATAGTTACCTAACAGGTACATGTAGCACGATGGGTTAGAGCATTAACGACGAATTTAAGTCATGAGTTCGAATCCCGCTTGGGCTTTTATAATTTTTACCTTTCCAAAAATGTTTAAAATACATTTTTTGTGAAATTTGTAAAATTTGAAAAACCGGTGAAAGTAATTTAGGCATAATATAGTTCTATCCACATTATTATAGACAGGTGCCCCATACCACCTTAACTAGCACTGAATTTTACACGTAT
>WFKH01011926.1:2580938-2590948 GCA_016163765.1 Magallana hongkongensis | reverse complement strand
TATGTAGAGGATCTTGAAGATAACTATAGACAGTTTTATGATTATTTTAGCATTAATATTGCATTGTTATTAACTAATTACAAGTTACCAACTAATGTAGTATCAACACTAAAAGTAATAAACATCGGTTGTAATTTTCAATGCACAATATGTGGTTGCAGCACCCGTATTTATAACCCTTAAAGGTAAGACAGTCGGTAGTTATGTTACATTGAAAGTTTAAAATTTATCAATTCAAACTTAACTATAACACCGAGTACCTTTAATATTTGTCACACTAAAATCTGACCAGTTAATAAACATTTTGGATGAAAACAATGAAAACTTGACAGAAATATGATTAATTTGAGAAGGTGGGTTATTTGCCAAAATGAAGGACACAATGGTAACGTCAAAACAGGAACAAGTATACATTCACCACCAGTTGTAAGTTCTGAAATAATCTGGGTGCATTTCAGTTTTCTTTTTGAATACCAAAGAAATACAGTGAAGAAAAACAAAATTGAAATAACAAATGAAGATAACAAAACTGATGCATGATTCCATGAACAATTTTGTAACAAATATTCAAACTCTGTTGGAGAGGAGGTAGCAGGTTGAAAAGGTTTGTAAACAAAAGAAGGTATTTCTGATTCAGATTTAGATTGTTTAACCTGTTTTAGAATTGAAACAATTAAAAGCAATTTTTCGGACTTTGAAAAACATAAAACTTAACCCTACTAAAGAAAGAATGGCTATTCCCAGGGCAACAAAATCAACAATATCATTAACAGAAGGCCAAGATGAATTAATTTCTATGTTACCATCAAGTAGAGGTTCTGCCAAAGATTTAAAAATAATTTGATCTTTCTTTGCAACTTGAACCATTTTCGTCAAATTAAGATGAGCTTTTTGATCGGCAGCCAAAAATTGATTATAATCATGTGAATACAATTTAAAGTTAGGGAGGTTTACTTGAATTGGGTCTAAAAACGTAGTGTCACCTGAAATTGACTTTAATAATGAATCACTGAAAAATTCCTGAAGGAGAGCCAAATTGAGAGGGTGAGAGGTAGTGATATTTTGTAAAGATTTATGACAATCAACAAGTTTTGGAGAATAAAACAAGGTATTTGTGGTGAGAGTGCACCTACAAGGAATGTTTGCAAAATTTGCAACCTTTTAAAATTTGTTGTTTATTGGGGCAATTCATATCTATATTCCATGCATTGTAGACTAAGACTGAAGTACTTGAAAGTTCAATGATGTCAGATTTCAAAACATTTTGTAAAAATCTAAAATTGCAAAAATCTTCGACCCACTTTTTATTGTTAGCAAATAGACCAATGACACAAGATGGTGATGTAACAGGTGTAAGAGCCTTATTGAAAGTGCAGTGAATTTCATCATCATTTTAACATGAGGCTATTTCTGCGACTGTGAATGTTGTGTAAAATTGTTGGTGTGAAGTGACGGCAAAGTAAGTTGGGAGATTCAATAGGCTAGTAGCATGTGATGATGTAGCATTGATTGGTATTGGGTATGATAATACTTTGTATAGTCTGATTGGTTGTCTCTGAGAAGTGAGTGGAAATTTAACAGTGATAAATAATGAGTTTTTGTGTCTAACATAGAAAAATTTTGCATTTTGGTAGTACCAGTTTACTAATTTTTGAGAAAGATAAAAATGTGGTTCTTTGTGAGACAACAATTTTTGCATTTTGGTTTGAATTTCTGAAATTGAATATTGTAAAAGTTCTCTAGAGATGAGATATGGAGTCAATTTTCCTTGAATCAAAGCTAAAACTGATGCATGTAAGTTGTCGATATTTGCTCGCAATTGACTAGCAATGTCTAACTGATTAACTAGTATGCCTGTTGTGTTTTCAATGACAAGTTCAAGATGCTGCAGATTAAGAAAAAATGTTTTAGAAAGTGTGTTGATAGCTCTAAAATTATTTGAAATACCAAACTGAAGATTGTCCATTCTCTTGTTTGTTGTTGCCATATATGAAGTCATATGTTCACTGTGTGTCTGAAGAGCATTAACTATGTTGTTGGATGTCTGAGATAAAGCATTGATGTGAGAAGCTAAAATGTTATCATAATCCATTGTAGCCGTACCAAAAATACTTTTAGAGAGTGAACCTACAAAGGGCAGTAATGAACGAGTTTTCCTTTTTGATTGATTTTTATGGTAAGGGACAACAGATTTAAGAAATTCAAGAGTTTTGCTAACATGACTGTAAGTATCAACCTGAATAAAATGAATTTGGTTTAACAACGACTGTAAAAATTGACAATTAAGTTTAGAACAAGATTGTTTGTTTACAATGAAACCTTTTGGTTTGGGTATTTGATCCGGTAAAGAAATCTGGTAGGTCTGCAACCAATATTCACTAGAAATGTGAAGATTCCCCATTGATTTAAAAATAGTACCATAATTAAGGCGATGGATGGCATTGTCTATCTCGGTAATTACGTGTTTGGCTGGTGTCGAGAGGGCATTTGATGGATGGAAGAGGCAAACCAGAGTGCAGATGAAGAAAGGATACCAACGCCATTGACCAAAACCTACAGACATAAAGAAGAATACATTAAGGAAATAGTCGAAAGAGATGTGTTGATCAGACACATATATAGCACTAAGAACTGACAAGAATTAAACTTGTCAAAATGACTATTATAGACCATAATTATTCCTTTTCTAAATGAATCATAGATTCTGAATCAATTCCACGGAAGCGATAGTAACCAATTCAACTAAAATACTGATACATGACGCTTTCTCTGAAGGAGCCTTTAAATTGCCACTATAATATCAATAACTTTATAACCAATAAATTCTAATGCAAACAATAACCAGTAATCACAAAACTATAAACACTGTTTATCGAACACAAATTCACGAAACAAAGTCATAATCACTATTTCTTCCTGACGCGGCCTTTCTTTGTATATTTTTCAAAGTACTGTTGAACTAAATCTGGGCGCAAATTTTCTTGAGGTTCCCAAGATTTGGTCCCATCAGTCCATTCTATGCAGAAATGTTTTTCTTTGTGTCTGTACTTCACAAGTCTTTTGATATCAAACGGGAAATGGTCAGCTTCATCTTCTGTTTCCTCATCTGTTGATGATGATTGAGTTTGGTTTTCGTCATTTTGAATCTGTCGTAAGTTTTCATCTTGTACATCACTCTGTGGTTGTTTGTCATTTTGGGTGCCAGTACAAGTGTTTTCGTTTAAGTGTTGTCTGTCAACCTCTGGGTCATTGTAGTGTTTCAACTGTACAGCGTTCATGAATGATTTCACTTCTTTGCGATCTTTGCAATCTCTGATCTTGTAGGTGAAGTTGGGACCAATTTCCGAGATATAGTATGGTCCGTGGTACTTTTCAACAAGTTTTGGAGATAATCCAACTGGGACTTTGTGAGATTTTATAAGAACCTTATCAAATAGTTTGAAATCTGGAATTTTGGTTTTCTGGTCAAATCTTTCTTTGGATTTTTCCTGTTGCTTTTTAATGTTTTGCTTAGCAATGTCTTTCGCGAGGTTGATGTTCTCAATGATTTCATTCATGTGTTGTTGAGCATTGTTTCCTAGCTTTTTGTCTTTAGGAATGGCATTCACATCATAAGGCAAGTTCATCTCCATACCGAAAGTCATGAAAAATGGAGAAAAGCTTGTCGATTGAGTTGATGGAGAGTTTCTCAATGCCATGAGGATTCCCGGAAGTTTCTTTGGCCAGTTTTCCTGATGTTTGTCTGTGTAGGCTCGGAGACATTGAATGAGAGTGCTGTTGGTTCTTTCAACTTGGCTATTGGTCTGCGGGTGGTAACTAGATGTGAGATAGTGTTTGATCTCGAATATATCACAGAGGCAAGAAACAAGAGAGTTCATGAAAGATTTTCCTCTGTCAGAAACAAGATATTTTGGGCAGCCAAAGCGTGTGAAAACATTTTGAAAGAGACAGTCAGCAACTTCCGTACTTTCTTGAGTTTTCATAGGAAATGCGTCAATCCATTTAGTAAATGAATCTACAATGAGCAAGACATATTGATAGCCTTTTGAAGTTTTGTGAAGTTTGAGAAAATCCGTATGCCATCTTTCAAATCGTCCAACTACTGGTAATGAAGTAAGGGGTGGGTTTCTAGCATGGGTGTCTCGTTTGATGCGTTGACATATATTACAGGAGTGAATGTAATCATATATTTCCTGGTGCATCCGAGGCCAATGATATTTCGTTTTCATGGCGGCCATGGCTCTCTCAATTCCTAGATGAGCACCTCCAGCACTGCTATCATGATATGCATTGAGTGCATCTAATCTAAGGACTCTAGGCAAGGCTATTTGTTGGATTCATTTGTCATCTACAGGTAGATTTGACTTCACTCTTCTTTGAAACCAATGATAAAGTATACCGTTCCAAAGATCAAAGTATTTAGAAGTTTGAATGACCTTGGTTTGTGATTTTTCATCATCTGGTAAAGTTCCATTTTCTAGATAAGCAAAGATATCTTTAAAGTCTGGGCACTCGCGCTGCAATTTTGAAAGATTGGATAGATTAGAAAGATCAGGATTTTGAAAACTGACTTCTATTTCTGGTTCTAGAGTAAAGATACCTTCATTTGGATCGTCCTTGTGATAGAAAAGTGTAACCTGAGTGGGTTCTGGATTTGATTCAACAAGAGTAGACTCAACAGAAACAGGTTCAATAGAATCAGGTTCAGAAGTAGATAGAGAAGAGTCGTTTTGATTGTCGGTACTTTTTGACTGATTTGCTATGATTGAAGCAATTGTGGGGTCATGCATTTCGTCTTCGTATTGTCGTCTGCTCAAGGCGTCAGCTACTTGGTTGGATTTACCAGGTTTGTGAATAATTTCAAATTGGTATCCTTGTATTTCCATAGCCCAACGTGCTAAACGACCTGTACACAACGTTTTTGATCCATGACATACTTCAAAGCTTTGTGATCGGTATAGATGGTAAACTTTTTATCAGAAAGATAGATTCTATAAGCATTAAGATTGCAAGCATTTCTTGTTCAGAAGTTGACCATTTTCTTTCGCAAGGAGAGAGACTTCTACCTCCAAAAGCAATCACATGTTCTTTACCAGAACTGTCCAGCTGACCAAGCACAAACCCAATAGCTGAAGATGAGGCATCACATGTGAGAATGAAACTTTTGCTAAGATCTGGATAGGCTAAAATTGGAGAAGAGATTAAAGACTGTTTGAGAGTTTCAAAAGATGACTGACATTCTTCTGTCCAATGAAACTTGGTATCCTTTCTCAAGAGATTGTTTAGAGGAGATGAGAGCTTAGCATAGTCTTTAACAAATTTGCGGTAGTAATTACACATACGAAGAAATGATCTCACATCTTTTTGAGTTTTAGGCACCGGAAAAGTACTGACAGCTTGTGTTTTCTTGGGGTCTGTTCTAATACCATGTTTAGATATAATGTGACCAAGATATTTAATCTCTTTGGCAGCAAAGTCACATTTACTTCGTTTCAACTCTAAGTTTACCTGGCGTAAACGAGAAAAGATTTGTTCAAGACGAGTAAGATGGTCATCAAATGTTTCAGAAAAGACTAAAATGTCGTCAAGATAGATTAAACATTGACGCCAAGTTAACCCTCTAAGAACTTGAGTCATGACCATCTGGAAAGAAACAGGAGCATTCATCAAACCATAAGGCATGCGTTTGTACTCATAAATGCCATTCTGAGTAATAAAAGCAGACTTGTGTTGAGAGTCAGGGTGCATAGCTATTTGTAAGAAAGCACTGTGCAGGTCGAGACTTGTGAAGAACTGAGCTTTACTTTGACCAATGGTATCAAAGACACATTCTAATCTAGGTAGAGGAAATGACATTGGTTTGGTTATTTTGTTTAATTTTCGAAAGTCAGTTACAAGTCTGAATTCACCAGAAGATTTCTTTACTAACAAACAAGGAGAATGCCAATCACTATTTGATTCCTGAATGATGTCGTTTTTCAACCAATCTTCAACTTGTCTATTGATTTCTGCGTGGTGTGCAGGTGTTGTTCGGTAAAAAGGCATTTTGACAGGTTTTGCATTAGGATCTGTTTCAATCTTGTGCATGTATGTATTGCATTTCCCAAGATCACGTGTTCCTGTTGCAAAGATGTCTTTATGTTTGTGTAACAATTTTGTCATGATCTCCCTTTGATGTGTATTCAGGTCTGAGTCAGTGAGGTCAAACGAGATGTCAGATTATTTGTTTGTTTGTGTATTGGCAGATGTTTGTTTGTTTGTGTCGGTATGAACCATGTGAATGGACTCAGTTTCATCTGTTGTTGGTTGTGTATCAAGATTGTAAATCATGCATGCATCTTGGTCAAAATTTGAAACCGTAGCTACTATTTTACCTTTACCCAAACGAATTTTCTGGTTGGTTGGATTTAGCACTTTAAGACATGACTGACTATTGTTGACTTTGATTAAGCATTTTGAACCCAAAAGATGTGTATTGTGCAAATCATTATCTAATGGTTCTAACAAGACTGTTTCTCCAGAATTTCTATTTGAAATTTTAACACTCAAAATTGTCTCTGAATGAGGTGGTAAAATTGTTGATTTTGCGCAACTCTTGCTATGCCACTGTTTGACCTTAGCATGAAAACATTAGCAGCATCATTGAGAAAGGACATTGTGTTGTTTGCTAAGTTTATGGTCACCTTGTGTTTTTTCATGAAATCTAGACCAATAATTAAAGAATGTGGCAACTTTTCAACAACATGCACAGGGAAATTGAATGTAGCACCTTGAAATGATAAGGGAAGGTCAAGTTTACCCAAAACATTCAACCTACCACCAACTCCGTTTACAAAATAAAAATCTGGTTTCATAAGCACAGCATTTGCATAAGATGTTTTGTTCAAAAATATAGCACTAACTACAGTAATTGAAGCACCAGTGTCAACAAGAGCATTTGTTCTTTTCTTATTGATAGAAACATCAACAGTATTCTTTATCATATTTGTAGCTAAATTTAAATCAGCTGATTTTGCACTTTGATTTTGACATTTTTCGAGGCGCCTACCCATACAATGGATAGGCTTGAATACCTATTGGTTAGAATCAAAATTTATTAGTTTTCTATGTAATGGACTAGCAGGGTCAGAAAAACATGCAATTTGAAAATGAATGCACCCATAACAATAAAAACATTGTTTGCCAAATGCAATACAATTAATATGATCACAATTGTCCATAAAACAATTTGGGCACTTACTGGGACCAGGTTGTCGTTGATTCTGGGCTGGACGGTAACCATGCTGTCTGGACGGAGGAGTGGGCCGAGGAAAGCGGTTTCCTTGGTTGCGAGGTCCGTATTGAGAGGCATTGTTGGAGAATTGCGGTCTGTCTCTGCTTTCACTTTTAAAATGTCTCTGGGAACGGAAATCATGTCCTCGGGGTCTTCCATGGTTTCTGGAGTGCACATTAGTATGAGAATTGTTCTGTGGATCAGATGAAGCATAACGGTCACGCACTTCTGCAGGAGCATATTGGTCTCGGCGGTCTAAAGCCATAACGGTCGATTCCAGTTGTTTTGAAAGTTTTGTCATCAGGCGATCTCCCATGCCTTCAATGGATGCAATCAGGCTGTCATTTTTACGAATTTTCACAGTTGATTCTGCTCTTTTTGCGAATTTAAATAGGTCCTCAAATGTTTAAGGATCTTTATCTAACACCTTTTCAGAAATATCTGGTTGAAATCCTTTGGCAATGAGACTAATCAGCATCAGGCTTGGTATTTCATCATCACATGCCATCTGTTGAATTCTGGTGATGTACTCTTCGCAGGTTTCGTCAATTTGTTGCTTAATATCTAAGACATCAAGGTTGAATGAAGATTGTTTTCCAAATCGGGAAAAAAAAAGCTGATTTTAAATTTTGGAGAGTACTCCGAGATGTTTCAGGAAGTGATAAATACCACTGCTGCGCCATGTCGGCTAAGTGGAAGACGATGCGTCCCAGGATTTGTTGCTCTGAGAATGAGTGAAGGGAACACCACTGAATGAAGAGGGTCCACCATTGTGTGGCACTAACTTTTCAACTTTTTCCTGTGAATTTTGGTAGTTGAACACCATTATCTCTCTGCATAATGATTGTTGGAGAGCTGTCACTTGTTGTTGTTGATGAACTTGCTGTTGTTGTTGTTGTTGTTGTTGTTGTTAATGTTGTTGAGGAATTCACACTGGAGGTATTGGCTGTTGTTGTTATTGAACTTGTTGTTGATGAGGAATTCACACTTAATGGATTCACTGTTGTTGTTGGTGAACTTGCTGTTGTTGATGTTGTTGTTAATGTTGTTGAGGAATTCACACTGGGGGTATTGGCTGTTGTTGTTATTGAACTTGTTGTTGTTGATGAGGAATGCACACTTAATGTATTCACTGCTGTTGTTGGTGATCTTGCTGTTGTTGTTGTTGTAGCTGTTTGCGTTGGAGTTGTTGTTGTAATAGTTTGGGTACCGGTCTGAGAAGTTGAGTCACCAAATTGCATTTGGCGGTCTCTTAAATTGTAATGGTATGTTAAATATTTGTTGGCACTGTCCTCTGGCATCACAATACACAATTCTGGCTAGTGAGAGGTACGTAGGATTGAATTGATTCTGTCCACCACTTGTCACACACTGGTTTCCACCGTCGTGACTAATTGTTCGGGGAAATTAGCTCAAGGATTAACCTGTGTCTAATTGCAATAAACTTGCTTCCACAGCACCTGAATGAATCAAAATAAAATCCGTAAATTTAAGTAAAAACTGTCTTTATTCAATTGCCGCAAAATGGAAAGTGTGAAATACACAAATAATAAAAGCATGTCATAAAATCAAAGAGATAAAAGTTCCGAAACACAATAAACAGATAAACAATAGACATAAAAAGAAATCAAAACAATATCTAGCATAGCGCTTACCTAAAACATGATTCCTGAGTGTGAACATTGTTGATTAATAATAAAATATCGAAAAATATGATAAAATAATGACTTTAACTTGTCTTGTAAATTTAGCGGAAAAAGTTTCTATTTTTGTTTTCGTTTACGCTAACTTATTTATCTCCTCGCGCAGAAGAGTTCTATCTAGCAAGGCGCGGTAAAGTTTAAATAGCCAAAAAGTTAAATCTTTAAGGAATAAATTTTAAAGTAGAAATAAATACGCAATAAGCATAATTTAAAGTGTAGATTTAAAAGATTACAAAGTTATTTTATTAAGGCGGACAATTTTTTGCGAATAACAATTTAACATTGAAGAAATGAAAGAAATTTAAAACTATCTAATTAATTGGATTAAGGTGAATTATTTAAAAAAAACTATTTCAAAAATATCCTTAATTTAAAAATAAGTAATAAAAACCTGAAATGAAATTTAGCATAAATAATAAAAAGAATAATTAGGGTCGGTCGGGTTACCGGAAACACAGTTATTTTTTGTTTTGGCCTAATACCAGTTTTAATTATATTGTGGCTATTGTCTGCATTGTATATCTTTGACACACATAAATATTTATCAATTTCAATTGAGGAATCTTATGAATTATAACACCTGTAATACCCCCGTAATTCACTTTAAAAAGAAAGAATGTGTTGTCAAATTTTTTTTGCACCTTTATCACGCGCAACACTCTTATCAGCTTGTAAAAACTTGTTGATTTCCCAATAAAACACTTTGAATTCGACAGCGCTGGCCAGAAATGCAGGATTACTCTCGCCTCGCCGTATGTTGCCAGGGTACTCTACCTATCTACATTTCAAGTGACACCACTGACTGTGGGATTTTTTTGCGCTAAAGAATAACATATGGATGTTTAATTTATTTGTTTCATTATCCTTTTAGCAAGTTTAATATGCATGCCAAAACAGTTAAAACGAAAGTAATCGTAAAAATTAAGTAAAGTAAATCTAAACGAAAACATACTACGATCACGGTTAACAGTATTTTGAGGAATATTCAAGCTTCAAATAGCAGTGTTTCAACTTCTTGAATAATCATGTTAATA
>WFKH01011926.1:2514745-2532618 GCA_016163765.1 Magallana hongkongensis | reverse complement strand
ATATATATATATATATATATATATATATATATATATATATATATATAATTTAATTTTGGTTGTAACGCCTCATTTGATTGGCTGATACAGATGGAGGGACATGTATTATATTGTATAACATACCTTGGTATGGGGACACACCCCCTTGACAACATATATCCGTAACTACTTTTTTTTTACATGTAAACCTTACATGTACACATGCATGCATGTGTAGGCCTATATCAGAGTGAATAAATAGAATATGATTAAGTTTATCTCTTTTCATTTGCATAATATAAATTTAAGATAAATGTAAATAATTCAGTTTTTTATTAAATTCTGCTCCAATCTTTCCAAGTTTAAAAAAAAAATTTTTTAAAAATGTCTCACAAATTGAACTATAACAACTTTAAGACAGAAAAAATGAATTCTACGAAAAGAAGCACAAAATGAGAGGAGGGAAGTTGAATCTTTTTCAAGGTATGTTAAGGATAGATAAAAAAAAATATCAATAAATTTTATACCATAGTAAAAATAAACGCATTATTTACCACACACCTCAGGATTTTAACCCAGAAAGGGATTTGCACCGTAATCTCTCTTTTCAGAGCGCTTTACTTTTAAGCTATCTAGGTTTATGATGGTGTTTTGGTGTGGTTTTAATATTCTGATGCCTCTTTTCGTAAAAACATTTGACGAGCAAACAGATTTTCATCTGATTGAGATAGCCCCCCCCCCCCTTTATACTAACGTTAGACTGTTAAAGAATGATGTCGGGACTTACAACATAAACTGTAAATATGAATCCTCTGTGAGCAGTTACAATCGAGATAGCTCGACGGCTCATAGAAAACAAATGAGCGACACTCTTAGTGTACTTACTGTAAAACCATAAAATACAAACAATCCATTTTCAGCATGCTCGGTCATTTCACACACCGCTCCCAATCCCGAGTCGATCTCCGAACATGAACTTGCCTCGTGTGCTGCATCCACGGCCCTAAGAGGCCTGCCTCTGCAATCTTCACACTTCCTCTGTTCTGAGTTTATGTTTAAGTCTACTTTTAACAACTGTCCCTTTACATTTGAGTTTGTCCCTTTACATCGCTTCGTTGTAATCTGGGTCACCTGTTACTAAGGATGTTGTACTAATGCGCGGGTAGTTTAAAATGTCATTTAAAACAAAAGCATGAAAATGGTACGGAGAGTAAGTTTTGTTAAATGTATTAAATTATAAGGAATGAATTTAATTTTGACGTGTGTTATACGATATAACATAACTTGGGGCAGTTTACGCTTTTTTATAAACCGCTTTGCGGTTTATAAAGCGTAAACTGCCCCAAGTTATGTTATATCGTATACCATAGGTCAAAATTAAATTCATTCCTTAAATATATATATATAAGCATTGAATGCATAAGTAACAGTCCACATAAAATCCAGACAAAGGGTGATACGTATAATTGAACTAACTGTAGACAGAGTTATTCAAAGAATTTGTAATACTTCCAGGAGGATAAATAAATGAAGATATGATATAGTTGAAATTCATTTGACTTTTAATGTGAAGGAATTTATGTTTTCATATTGATGGCTCAATGAAGTAAAAGGAAATTTTTTACAAGATTTTAATCATAAAATATACCACAATATACATGTATACATTTTAAAAAAATCAAACAACTTAATCTTTTTTAACCGTCCAAGGAAACACCTCTGGGCACGAAGGAGTTGGCTTGATATTAACTGTCCCAACACTCCTAGATTGCAGCATCCTCCTACTTTTTACAGAGCATATCTCCAAAAAAATTTTATCTAGGTGGGACTTCACCTTAGCAAGTTTATCGCTCTGCAACGAGAGTTGATGGGGGATGGCTACAGCGATGGATTCAAACGGGGATATACTTGGATGTTTGACAAAAAGAAGGAAGTATAGAAACTATATATAAGCACATCCATAAGTATTTGTTAAATGGCTGCATTTATAGGTTAAACTTATGAAGAAATTAATGTGAGAAATCAGAAATTCAAAGCAATTATATATAACTAACTTTTATATAACATATTAAGTTTTAAAACTTTTAAAAAGTCAAATGATTGTTTTTGTATTTATAATGAACCAACAATTTCAGACAGCAAGATGATGAAAACATCGAAATGACGAGTCATATTTTGATGTTCGTTAAAGGCTGGAACTTTGATGTAGAAGAGAGGGTCATCCACTGCAAGTTGTACTATCACGTTCATGCACATACATGTTTGTGTAATTTCTTTAATGTATAATTGAATCAAGAGCTGATAAATTTAGATTTTTTCCCACTTCCTTGAGAAAAATGGTGACAAAGGCTTTTTTTCATTTGAAATTATCCTATAGCCAGGCAGATGTGGAGAGGTGACCCACCATATAAAACACATTTTTTCCATATTTTTTTAGTTAAATTTATTTCTTCTCGAACCCCAATGACATTTTGTAATTTAACAAATTATGGAAAGAACTAGGCATTAAATGTGCTTTATATGCTTTATATCTTATAAATAAGCAAATGTAAAGATCATTAGGTGGTGACTATACAATGTAAAATCATATATCTCTTTAATTAGCAATTATCATTTTGAATAAGTATTTACAAGAACTATACATAATTATGTTTTCACAATATTCAGTAAATAAAAAATGAATTTGCCACAATATCTCTTTACTTCATACAGAGTATGTTACAGAAATACAATGTTTTTTTTTTAATGTTTACAGATTTCAAAGGGTAGTCGCTAATGGAGATGAAAAAACAGTCAAGTAATATCAGCAATTTGGTGCAATGCAATCGATCAGGAGCTTCTCCCATTCTTGTGTTTTGAACCTCAGTTTAAATATGCATATGCATATTATGGATTTGTCTCTGATATTTTTGGGAAGTTTTTAGTACGAGACATCTTTATTTTGTGCAAAATTAATTTGTTTTCTTGCTTCCCTGTATATGTGTTACAATATGGCATCTGCAGCAAAGCGACCACGAAAGTTTTGTACAGCATGTAAATAAGAGTTTTCAGACCGACATTTTCGGCGACATATGGAAAACTGTGGCAATGATAAGATCAATCTTTCTTCTTCAAATGTATGTACAAGTTCTTATAGCAATACAGATGATGATGCTCATCAAAAATCTCCCCTTTTCTCAGATGAGGAAGAAGTCATGTATAAAAGCTATGACTACAAGAAAAAAATATTGAACACAAAACTTTTTGTAATATTAGTGAGGATGATGCTGAAACTTTTTTTGACATTGACTTTGAGAATGGTAGTGAAATTTTAGAAACCAGTGATTCTGATTCTGATGAAATTGACACATTTCAATGGATACAGATGTTGAAGAGTCGAAAAAAGCTGTGGTATCCAAATCAGAATCCATTAATGTTTTGAGTTGTATGTACATTTTTAGTTCTGTGGCAATCGGTATACAATGTGTCCGATTCAGCTGTTGAAGCATAATTAAAACTAGTTTCAACTGTATTTAATTTTTAAAGTTATTTTTCAGCAGCACTTCAAACTATAGTAAACGTTTTCCCACAAAATTTATACACAATGTCAAAAGTTTTAGCCAACAGCAAGTCACAATTTTCAAAGTATGTAATATGTAGAAAGTGTTTTACATTGTATGACTTGAATGATTGTTTTTTAATTGTTGAAGGTAGACAACAATCAAAACTCTGTAATCATATGTGCTTTCCAAACCATAGGCTTGCATACATGCGTAAAAAATGTAAAGAACCTTTACTTAAAGATGTAGGAGAAGAAGGTGCTTCAAAATTTGTACCATTCAAAACCTATTGTTACAATTCATTAAAGTCAGTACTTGAAACTTTTGTAAATCGTGAAGATTTTGAGGATAAATGTGAAAGGTGGAGATCTAGACAAACCCAACAAAATATTCTTCATGATGTTTATGATGCAAATATCTGAAAAGATTGCAATGGTAGAAATTTTTTTTCACAGAGGAAGGAAATTATGGTTTAATGCTGAATGTAAACTGGTTTCAGCCCTTTAAGCATACCAGTTACTCTGTAGGAGATATCTACTTATCAGTTTTAAATTTACCAAGAGAAGAAAGATTTAAAAGGGAAAAATTATGTTAATTGGTATAATACCTGATATGAAGAAAGAACCACCAACACATACATTTCTTCAACCTTTAGTGGACGAACTAAATGATGCTTGGCATAATAGTTTTCATATTAAATCTAGGAAATCAAAAAATCAACCTAAAAAGTTCAGATTGGCCCTCATTTGTGTAGGATGTTCCTGCAAGCAGGAAATTATGTTGGTTTTATGGTCACATGGCTAACTTAGGCTGTAACAAATGTGAAAAAAAGTTTCCAGGTGTGTTAGGAGAAAAAACATTTCGTGGTTTTGACAGAAGCACTTGGTCCCCAAGAACAAATTTTCATCACAGGGAAGTTTGGAAAATTTCAAAATGTTCTTTAAAATCTGAAAATGAAAACCTAGAAAAGAAGCATGGAGTAAGAGTGTCGTGTCTGTTAGATTTAGACTATTTTGACCCAATAAGGATGACACCGATTGACCCAATGCACAATCTTTTCCTTGGGATTGCTAAACATATGATAAGTGTATGGAAAACTAAAATGATCTTAAAAGAAAGTGATTTTTTAGTTATTCAAGAGAAGATATATATTGGCAAATTACCTAAACAGTTTTCATCCTCTTATGGATCATTTAATGCTGATCAGTGGAAAATTGGACTCTACTGTTCTCAGTTTATGCTTTAAAAGATGTCATACCTGATGAACATTTAGAATGCTGGAGAAAATATGTATAGCATGTAGAAGGTTGTGTTTTAGATACATTTCATTAGGAAATGTAAAAGTAGCTGATGGATTATTGATTAGTTTTTGTAAAAAGTTTGAACAACTTTATGGAGTTGATTTTGTAACACCAAATATGCATTTGCATGGTCATTTGTTAGATTGTTTGTTTGACTTTGACCCAATCTACTCATTTTGGTTGTTCAGTTTTGAAAGAGAAAACGGAATACTTGGTTCTTATCCAACAAACAGAAAAAGTATTGAAACCCAGATTATGAAAAAATACTTGAAAGAGAGTTGGGCCAGGGAAAAACAGTCAGATTTTGATGATGATTTTTTGTGTTTATTTAATGACCTGACTAAATTTCATTCTGACAGTGTGCGTGAAACCTTACATCAGCAATTAAAATCAACACAGCATACTAGTAATGTAGAAAAAGCCTCAATTCAAATAAATTTACAATCAGTTGACTGGAGTAATAATGATTGTATCTTTACCAAAAAGTATAAGAGTGAAATATTAACTGATGTTGAGTTGAATGAACTTCAAAATATGTATTCATGTTTGTATGGTGATAAGCAATTGAAATTGTGTACTTCTGTGAAAGTAGAAAAAGAGTTGTACTTAAATTAGTCTGTTTTAGGCTCAAAGCACAGTGTAGTGTCCGTTCCTCCTTTATTTTAGCATTCCGGTGTGGAGATGATGGTGAACTTGTACATACTTATAGTGACCTCACACCCCACCCAGGTCAAAATGTCAATTTTTTTTAGCACAAAGTCATGATTGATGGTGAATTAAAAAGTCACTATTTAGCAAAAGTTGTTTGGTTTAAACTTCTACTAAATTCATTGAGATTTTCATATGGAAAACCAGTGGAAGTATGGTATAAAAATCAATTTGAACAACAAAGTTCATCAATGTATATTCCTGTTCAGAGAATAAAAAGTAAATTTGTTTATGCTACTGAAAGTATTTTGGGAAAAGATGTTATTGTAGTTTGCCCAAGAGAGAGATATATTGTGTGAATTGAAAATTAATATCCCTGGTTTGTTTTATCATAATTATTGAAATCATTTATATTATCATTTTTATGATGATTATATTTGACAACACAAGGTACATACGTTTATTATAAATGTGTTTACCTTGTCTTATTGTATTCAAATAATTTACTTTCCTTTTTCACTTTTAATTTGTTGTCAAAATGATTCAAATGAGTTTGTATTTGTATATATTATATAATTATATTGATTAACTATGTGTATTTAATTTCAATTTAAGTCACAATTTGTCACAATGGTTTATCATGTGTATACATGATAACATGTACATATATTATTATTTCTTAAAATAAATATTGAAAAGATCTAGAGCCAATAATTTATTTATTTGATGAAAAAAATATGCCAATACATTGAACAGTTGATAAATTTAAAAAAGAAAAGATGAAGTTAACAAATGTGACAATCACTAGTTTTCAAGTAAGGAATGAGTACTTTACATGCAATTGATAATTATAAGTTTTTAAGTAGGGAATAATTAAAAAATAAAAAAAAATTAACATGTATTAATCTTTCCAAAAATTTACAAGGTGAAAAATCAACTTTTTAACTATGTCGGCTAATAAAAGGTCATATTTTTTTATCTTTCAAAAACAGAAGGTAATAATCACCTTTTTTAAATATAAAAGTTTTAAAATGTTTACCTTTCGTTAACTTTCCTCAAATTAAAGCTAAAAGATCATCTTTTAGAAATTAAAAGGTAATCAAAGATTCAAGTTCATCTTTTGTAAACATTTTATTAAATATCATAAAAGGTATTTTATCGTGCAGTGTGTATACTGTAAACCAATTGTGTTCGCGAGAGCCTCATTGTCTCAAATAATCTCGCAGCGAAGTAGTATTTGCCATATGTTGTAATATAAAAAACGGCATAGATAAGGCTTGGTTGGTATAATTAGTCGCCGCGAACCTGTTCATCCAAAGTAGAACTAACGCGAAATAAAGTCGTTGCGAATAATAATTGGTTTACAGTAAATGTCTATTTTTGGTAAGATAATATTTCATTCAGGGTTTTTTTTTTTTTTACATAACATTATCATTATTGTTTGTTCGTTCAACAAATTAGCGTTGGTAAGTATTTTGACTTTGTTATGCAGTTAACAGCTCTAAAAAAGTAAAACAACGTATATTAACGAATATCAACTGGTTAATGGTTAGCATATATCAATTGCTTAATGTTCAACGTATATCAACGTAAAGCAATGCATATAAACAGATTTCTGTTTAACATATATCAATGTTTATCAATGTAAAACGTATATCAGCTGTTTTATGTTCAACGTATATCAATTGCTTTATGTTTAATTCTATTCTTTTTAAATAAAATTTTCAAAGAAGTAACTCACCAAGGGAAATCCTCCACCTTTGAACTGTTAAGAAATTACTTGTAACTTGGATATTCATAACACCAGCAAATCCAATTTAAAATTGCACAGGTGATTCATTTAATTGTAAAAACCATAAATTTAATGCTTAGCTTATTTTTCCACGCAAGCACTACTTTTCCAGTTGAAAAGTTATTTCAAACAGTATTTGCAGAACAAAGATAAAATCAAATATTACATACTCAAAATTTATTTAATAATGTTTATTAGCTCGAACAGAAATTTTTTCATCTTTCACGACCTTTTGATTGTTCCAGGTGAGTGTTACCTGTTAGATTTGTATAAAAATAAATCACTAAAATCGGATTTTTTCTCTTAATAAATGGTCAATATATAAGCGTTACTGTCAATTCATATCTTTATTTAAGGTTTTCATAATATGTAAAAATCGTAAATATTTTGATATTTGAAGCATTAACAAATAATGAAAATATCTTCAAAATTTAAGAAGAAATAGAGGAAATGCGGGCTAAGCAATATCAATTTTAGTTTAAATATTTATTACAATTTAGTAGTATAATAAGCTTATAGACATTCTGATATTCTATCATTTCATTTAAGAATAGAAACTTCGTATCTTAAACAGATGTCTACCTAACTGCAGATAACTTCATTTATTTTAATCATCCTGTAAGTTGGGGAATAAGGTAGTGAACTTGACCTGACTTTGATGCGAAAACAAGAAGGTCAAATTTGTTTAAAATAAAATAACCATTCGGTTTGACTGTGTCATAATATCATGAATTTCATAATAAAAGAAGCAGGTCTGATAAAAGGGAAGACTCCTTCCTTAATCAAAAATACGTTTTAAAAATTTTAGAAAGGTAAACATTTTAAAATTCCCAGGGGACTCGAACTCTGAGATGATTTAAATATCCGTAGTGAACTCGCTTACCCACTGCACTACGCTGTTAGTTGACGGTTTTGGGGAAAAAAACTATTTATAACATTACACTTGATTTTATTGTTATTTCGACAAATAGTACGTCACAACATGGAGATGTCCCATATTACTTTATAGAGCTATTCTAATCAATGTTTTGACAGGCATATAACTCTATTATACTAAGATCCACAATTTTTTTTCATCTTAATTCAATAACAACAAATGGCTACAAACCAAAATGATTTTCCACCGCAATATTTTCTTGAAGAAGGAGTCTTCTCTGGTTTTCTCTGGTCTTTGTTAGAAATGCAACCTCCCACCCATATCATACATTTTTGAGGTTTTCTCCGCTTTGAATAAAAGCTAGCCTATTACTTCTGCAATTTTTATTCATCTTTTAATAGGAATGCTTTGTGCCAAATTTGGATGAAATTGGCCTAGTGATTTTAGAGATGAAGTTCAAAATGTGAAAGTTTACAGAAAGACGGACGGTCAGACGTACATGCGGACGACGGACAAAATGTGATCAGAAAAGCTCACTTGAGCTTTCGGGTCAGGTGAGCTAAAGTGCAAATACATGGCAATTCTTATAAAATATATTACTTTTAATGTTATTTATACAACAAACCAACCAACTTTATTTTTCTAGTCGTAAGGACTTATGTATTTACTAGATATGTAATTCAGGAATTTACAACAGTCACATGTAAACAAAAGGGGCATAACTCTTGATAAATACCTAACAATCATGTGTGTTGCAAATGGATTTATCTCCTGTGAAAAACCAACTGTAAAACTAACAAATCTAGCTAGTCTGCAAGAGTCTATTAATGAAAATAATGCACAAAAGCTGTTGAGCGTAGTATTATAGTTGGCAAAGAAACCAGGTTAACAATACAAGGCTTGTTTGTAATTTATTGAGACAACCCATACATTTTCCTTTTTAAGTGAGGAGTTTTAGTGAAAATTGGAATAAACATCGAACAAACCACAACAAAAAATTAAGTAAAGTAATATTTAAAAAAATATATATTTCTGTTTACAACAGTACATAAACAAGGCAGTGTTCGGGGTACCCGGCATAAACTCGGTGATTAAAATATTTGAACTTCTTCTTACAAAGTGTCGGTTGCTCTACAGTTTATAATAAAAATAATCAAATATTTCTTTTTGTGCAATTTTTACCTATGTTCAAATGGAAATACGGAGATGAAATAATCATTATTACCATAGAAATCTGACTACGACGTAATATTGGATGTTGACGGCGCAGCAAATATATACCAAATTGATGAGGATCTTGGCAGAAGACATGATTTTTCATGCCAAACACTTCCCTAAACAAAACTATGCGATGGAAAGAAGTCTAGAGGTTCATGTTATTGGGTTTATCTTGACTGATGACTGAATATTTAAGTAGAATGAAAACAAAAAGACTTCACAACAATTTCCTCTCACATTATAATACCAACTAATGCCAACTGTTGTATTTTATGTACTAAACCACTGTTAGAGGCGTTTTGCAGTAATTTGACATTCAGGTAAAAATGACTCAAATTTCGTTCCAAAACCCCCCCCCCCCCAAAAAAAAAAAAGATTTTAAAACAGTGAATGTTGATCTCAACAAATAAAAACAATATCAGAAATGAAGAACAATTCATTTTTTCTATTACTTTGTAAAGTGTTTAAAACATAGGAGCAATCAGACGTGTTAGAATGATGTTGCGATTGGGTTAATATGAAGTCATAGACTAGGGCCTTTCACATTACTGTAATTTATCCTGGTTTACTTTCTCGTGAATTTTCAAGGCTGTATCTTTTTTTTTTTAAAGGAAATTATGGTAAATGTTAAAATAATTTCCAAACCCCCCTCGTAAGCCATCAAAACGAGATGAATCGTAGCTACATTGTTGCTTCAAACATGCAAGATTTTGAAGAGAAAAATACTTTATTTTTAAATAAGCTTTGATAAAGAAAATGATGACCGGTAGAATAACTATTTACTTTCAGTTTTTAGTTTCAGAGAATTCATAAACTTTTTTTCATAAACACTTAATTTAATTAAAATGTAATATTTTCTTAATGTTTTATTTCAGTATAATACCTAAAAAATATATTATAATTATATACCTAAATATAACTTAAATTGTATTAGGATTTGAATTTTATAATACGACGAGTGCCTTTGTTATACTTTTTTTAATACGCTACAAAAAAGGAACATCGGTCTGACCGAAACAAATTTATTCTAAACGTCATTGAGAAGAGGATAAGCATGTTCTTCCTTAAAAAGCGCACTTGATTTCTGTGGTTTTAACCACTTAACTCACACGTCCGTGATAACGAAGTTTATACAGTTCTATCACGCCTTACATTTACACTTAGAGGTACTACAAGTACAGAGTGACTCTTATGAAAATGAGGTACTTGGAAGAGAACATTTAAGTATGCCTACTCTAATAATACCATATAGGAGATTATATTTACTTTGGGAATAGTTTGACCATTATCACAATTGCATTTGAACATTTCAATCAATAACACGCATCTATAATAACTTGTAGATAAATGAGACATGCCTTTGATATCTTTTTAGTGTAATCTTCTTGCAAATAAAATCAACATTGGCTGAAACGTCCATATAAAAAATATTGTTAAACTAAACACTACATATTCATTGACGAACAAATGAGAATTGATTAATTTCTGTTTGTCATGACTCTATGTGAAGACCCATATAGAGGATGGGGAGGAAGCATAATTTTTACAATTGTCTTCGTGTAAAGAAATTTTAGTTACTATATATACTTACTTACTTAGTCCTCTTCGTGCTGGTTAGTACATACATATGTACGATTTACAGTTCTACGGATTATTCCATTTTCCCGATTACGAAAAACAGCAAACGGCGGAGGTGATCGGTCAGCAGAGGATGCTCATTCCTCCATGGCACCTGATCCTACCTCTATTTTTATCCTAATTGTACCACAACTTCATGTATGATGTATGCTATAGTGACACATTCAATAATCACACAAAAAAAAAAAAAAAAAAAAATCCCCCCCCCCCCAAAAAAAAAACAAGCAATAAAAAGTTTATAAGTACACCTCAATCAAGAAAAGATAATTTTTACAACTAAACTATTTTTAAGCTTTTGTTCTAATCAAAGTTAAAAATGATCTTGATCAAATTTACTCTTGAAGTTATTCTAATTTCCTGAGCAGTTTAAAGCAATTTACAGCCAAATAGTAATAGAATAGTCATAACTTGAAACATGTATATTCATATGTGTCCTGTAGACCCCTTATTTACCTGATTGTGTTTTGACCAATCAGCATCCTGTTTATATCAAGCTGTAGGATGCGTGGTGGGTTCATGGAGTTCATTGGATAAGAGGGATCGCCCCTGACAAGTGATGTACTCATCTGAAATTACAAAAACTGATTGGAAATAATTAATTTCTATGTTGACATATGTATGCACATCAGTCATAAAAAGATAAAACTAAATCTTTCTGTTAGTCTGCAATACCAGTTATTTTAAAAAATTTACCCGTGAATCAAAAATTTAACCATTTTTACAACAACACAACAATTATGAAAACCACAAAAGATATTGCACAGTTACATACAGTTTGAGCAGGTGCACTATTGGTATATACATGCGCGGATCCAGAATTTTTTTTTCAGTGATGGGGGGGGGGGTCCAAGGCATTTTATTTGGTAATTTTATAATGGAATTTAAAGAAATGTAAATTTTGCAGGGGTTGGACCCCCTGAGCCACCCCTCTAGATCCGCGCATGTATATATATTCTTGCATTTTAACATCTTTCTAAAAAAAAACATCAATTCTTACAAGAAGTCTTTGGACCACATTTACATGTATCATCTGATCAAAGTATTTACAATGTTACAGTAATGAAAACTAAGACTCAGCTATGTTAAGGGCGTCCATAAAATAATAGCGGTATTTATCACATAAAATATTAGCCTTTGAATAATCTTGATATTATATTCCAAAAAATTGTTACACAAATTAATTTTTTATCAATATACAAATTAGATAATTCGCTATCGCATGAGCAAATTTTGAGACTCTTGGGAATACCCTGTCACGTGATACTGCTAAAAATAGATGAGCCAGGAATAATACGAAAAATTGCATAGTGCAGGGGCTTAACATTAACAAATATAATTATTTCTGTTTCTAACTTGTAAAATGAACATCTAAAATTTCGAAAAGTGCTGGGAGCTTGAAATATTCAAGTAAGAACAATTAATAAATTCAACATAAACAGTGTATGAACAGAAATTTGCAGGGAGTTCCCACAATTAAAGCTTATTTATGTGAAATGCGTAGCGATTTCATACAGCTCCCAGCACTCTTTGATATAATTGGGATATAATGGTAACACATATAAAATTTCAATATATTTGATAAAGTGTATGCCCTTGCACTACTGCGTTTTATCTGACCCATTTCACTTTCGGCGTCATTTGCGTGAAATTCAAACGCAACACTGACTAAGATCATGATTTTAATTTTCATTCATAAAATAATTAAACGCTGTGAGTTTCATTAAAATAATGTTAGAATATTGTCTCTGTTCACACCAGTCATCATTACCAAATTGTTGAAATTGAAAAAATTGATTCATCTGTTGCCTTTATCATATAACTATTGATATAAGGGCGGTGGGGGGGGGGGGGGGGGGGTAAGTGTAAGTTTGTAATTTACACATTTATGTTTTATAATGGTTTATGTTACTCTGTTGGTAAATAAATAAGAAATACCTTTAATATATGATCAGGGTTACTTGTAATTATACTTAATATTTTTTGTAATAATTAAAGAAAGCAACAAAAATCAATCTTTATCTAGAATTTATTATAACAATTAACCTGACAAATATAATGTACTATAGAGATTGCTTTTCTGTGACAAACTGTTCAACAAGACTAGTGTTTTCTGATTTTCAGTATTATTCAGTCATGATTTGGAATCTATGGCAATTGACCATATTCTTGCACACTAAATGTACTTCTCCTCTTGTCTTTTTGATGCACATTGTAAGGAGGCAGTGCAGTTGATATGAAAACCAATGCCTGAAATGATGAATATACTTATCAATTTTAAATTTAATTTCAATAGATATAAATGAAAGATATTATGATAGGTAACATTATAATAATATGATTTTCAAAAAACCCAGACCAAATATACATGAAGCTAGTGGGTAGAATAAATATTTATAGAGTACCTACTTTTTTATCAACACCCCAACAAAGTGTCTCCAGTGGACCATCTACTGCTTTAATAACCCTGAAATTGAATAATGTGTTATAATTAGCAAACTATTGCGATGAAGATAACATGAAAATGGAAAATTACTTTATTATTGTGCATACTAATGGCAGTTTTAATTTCATTAATATTATAACTGGCATAATCAAATGTTTATTCTTTAAAATGTGTGGAAATTCAGTTCAACAGTGAAATTTTGTTTATTCAAACATGTTATCTTTCTAAAAAAATGCTATATGAAATAACACATTTCTATTTACATAAACAACGATACAATCTTGTCTATATTCAATCCAGATTCTCACAGTAATCTTTGTAGTGTTAGCACAGTGTTTGGACTTTCCATTGTTTACATTTTCTCTGAACACGGAGGAAATGCGAGCTAATATTATTGCGATATAACAGACCAGTAAAAGCTACAATGAGCTTCAGTACTCTATGATCAAAATTAGCGAATCGCAGAACATTTGCTTTGCTTGATCGATCACCAAACTGATGTTTAAACACAATATTACATTAAACAAGTAATCAAAATCGAAGCCGAGGAATTTCCCTTCGTTTCTGTTTCATCCTACAGAATTAGACAATATAAAACAATATCTAGGGAAAATACAGATAAATCCCACCTTGTTCAGTTGAATCCTCTACCGATTTCCGTCTAGGCTGGTTGTAAATGAGTTAAATTCCCAGATATATCACTGAAGTCCACATGTTTATTCTGATCACAGCTGCAAGCGCCGATGTGACGTAGTCAACCTCGACACGTCATCAGACGACTTAGGAATTTCATAATTTCGCAAGATATAAAGAATAGTTGAAGTTTTTATTTCAGTACACCTTTCTTGATACAATCAAACCCAGTAATTAATCATATTCATTTTGATAAATGTTTGGTAATTACCGAAATATAATATCTCGTAAAATCTCATGAATAAGGGGCGGGGCATATGCAAATTTTCCTAAATCACACTGCTAGAATTCTGATACCTTCCTTAACGTAGCTGAGGAGCCAAAACTAACCTATGTCATTTAAATTATGAATAAACATTGGCGATAAGAAAAAACGACATTAAAATGATATTTGACATGGTTGGGATAAAACAATCTGACTAAAATCAGATCCTCGACCCGCTCCTTTTTTTCTATTGTCGCTACAAACAAGGAGCGGATCGAGGGTCTGATTTTAATCAGATTGGGATAATTACAGGGATTATCAATTATGTTCTGTTCAATTCTCTTAATACAAAGAACAAGGAAATATATATGCTTTATGCTAAAAATGGGATTTCAAAATATATGGAAATTCGTATTGCAAATGATATAAAATAAGGTCTGGATGATAACAATTGAAAATTGTGTGAGGTGTTCCAAGAGACTTCTGAATGGAAAAAAAGATGAATCTCCATAAGGATTCTGTTTTCCGTTCCTGAGTAAATCTCTGAGTAACAAAACCATAGATGAAGTTTTAATGGATGATATCAATTGTGCTTTTACTTGTTCTTTTACCTGTGTTTTTTCGATAAAAAAACACCCGTCACAATGTGATGAAAACAGTGACTTGAGACAGAGTACAGTCTACAGTATATCAGGGCTATCAGATTGAGTCAAGGACCTAATGTTCTTGGGCCAGCAATAAGATAGGAGTCTAAAGTACGTTCTCTTTCCCTTCGCTCAGCCAAACATAAATTATTTCCTATTCTAATAAAATAAAACAAACACATAATATGTAGGCGATATTCTGGAGGATTGAAATTCACTGCGATAGCCACGAACAGGATTGCTGTTAAGGTTAGAATCCAACCTCTTGCTCTATGGTTTGGTCCTCTTCTCTGCCTGCCACAAGCGTTGACGGTCTTCAGAGTCGGTCATCCTCTACCGACGTCCCAACCATACTTGTCAGCTATCCTGATAACTTTCTGTTGTTCTTTAATTTTGCTAATTGATTCAACAATAGTTCTATGAGTATCATCAAGGTCGCCACGTTGAACAAGCTTTTCTATAGTTTCGAAATTTTCTTTCAATTCTGACAGGAAATTAAATCTTTGAGATAATTTAAACAATATATGAGATGGCATGCAGGTTAGAGATGATGAAAGGGCATCTAGCCTTATTATTGGCTTCGCCCTCCAAACCCTACACAGTAAAACATATTTTAAAAGTTACACATTCCACACATCTATCAATATACTCTCTGCAAAAATACGGCCTTTTGACAATAACTTTGTATCTATATCAGAAGAATATAATAGTTTCCCCGTTTTCGGCTCTGATATGAAACCACAGTGTTACCACCAATACTGCAATTAGTCATACCTATGCTGGTTGTTACCGCCAGTACTGCAATTAGCCACATCTATGCTGTGATGTCATCAGTTTTTGAGCTCAATATTTTTGTGTGTAGAGTCCGTGAAAGAGGTATAGCGCCTTTTCCCATTATTTCGCCTACACCTGTGTTTGAACGGCAAGTACCTGTTACTAAAAATAGCTTAGGTATCCAAGCTTTTCAAAACCTAGATACACTGTACTGATTTTATAATGGTGTCTGTAACAACTGATTTGTCATAAATTCGGAAAACTCTGTGTATAATAGTATAGTTGATATTCTGAACTGTGATAAGTTCAAGCAAAATGCAATGGATCTAAGTGTAGATAGAGTACATGTATAGTGTTAATGAAGAGATCTATATATATTGGGTGTATATATATTGGGTGTGCTCATAATCAGACTGAATTAAACAAGATAATTTTAAAAACAGAGAATAATAGATACATGGAACTTAACCTCTCTATTATTTTCATGTTTCAATTTAAGTGAAAAAAATATATATTTACTACTTGATGGATTCGATCCAGCGACCACAAAATTAAAAAGACCTCTGCGTTACCACTAGGCCACGCATCTAACAATATTAGAGGATGCATTTTCAATATGTATGGCTATATAATGATTGTATTAGAAAAGACACTAATTGAAATATTTGTCTAATTTTCAGTACGAAGACCACGTTAAACCAAAACTAATTCAATGTAAACGTGTACTACAGTACCTGTAGAACATAATTTTAATCGGATGTCTTTGGTTTACAGTGGTTCAAGTAGTCAAATATCCAATTTTTTATCGTATACTTACTACTTTCCTATATATCCCTAAAAAACATGAATATTTTAATGATGTCGTGTAAGAAAATTAAGACTCTTAGAGCAAGGTAATTGTGTAATTTGCGTTTCTTTGAATATATTTAAACTAAATATTGTATAATATTGAAAATGTCTGATGTTTGCAAAAGTGCTATATTTGAGGCCAAATTGTATATTAAGTGCGCTATACCTCTTTATAGTGTGAGGCGGGCTCATGACTATGATCACTTTGTACTGAATTTTCCTGGAGGAAACTACCTAATTGGTGAGTGTTATAAAGTGTATATTGTTAGAATGTTTTCAAATGCATATGTACATTGTGCAGTAGAATTATATTATAGTACATTTGATAATTTTAATACTTTAGTGTAGGTATAAAGTTACGATTTATGAATATATGCATCGATATTCCAAGGTCATTATTAATGATACATTGATAAAGCTATATGGAGGTGGTTATGTGTAATTATGAGGCATGTGTGCAACTTCGCTGGATTGTGTTAGATTTATTATTGATATGTTACGGGAGGTAACTCCATTTGCAACATGTATAATATCATTGTAGTTGTCTAGAGTTATGCCTCTTTGTTTACATTTGTCGGTAGCCAAACTTTGCTAGGGCATTTCAGATTTATATAACTATATGCATATCTTATAATGATTAATTGAATTAGGTTATTATAATACAGATATATCTGATAGTCATACATTTCATCATTGTTAACATATATTTGCTAGGATGAATAAGTGTCTGTTTTGAATTAGTTATTTACAATATTTTCTGTATTTTTTGTAGTAAATCGTCTTACGTCTATCGTCTATCGTCTTACATCTAGAGTCTATCAACATATTGTCATATACCATATATTCATTGGTCATCAATCGTGTTTTGTCTGACACCCTCCAAAAATAAAGACGCATTTACAAGAGTACACTACACAGCTAATTGTGCCACGTACGTTTCACATATGTTGAAACTTAACACATGTACAACATACGTTAAACATACGTAATACACATGTGAACTCAAACCGTACGTTACACATACGCTGAGAAACGCATGGTTAACATGCGTGTGATAACATACGTTCAACATCACATACGTTTAACATACGTGAGATTCTACATATGTTAAACGTATGTGAACCATATGTTTTACATATGTGGATCTCAACCACATGTTACACATACGTTAATAAACACACGGTTAACATGAGTTCTAACAAACGTATGTTACACGTACGTTAATAATATATGTTTTACATATGTGTGAAGGCATGCATTTGAACAACATTAA
>WFKH01011926.1:2491435-2506220 GCA_016163765.1 Magallana hongkongensis | reverse complement strand
ATATATATATATATATATATATATATATATATATATATATATATATACTTACTTAGTCCTCTTCGTGCTGGTTAGTACATACATATGTACGATTTACAGTTCTACGAATCATTCCATTTTCCCGATTACGACAAAGAGCAAAGGCGGGGGTGACCGGTCAGCAGAGGATGCTCACTCATTCATGGCACCTGATCCCACCTCTATTTTTTTTAGGCGTCTGTGTTTGCTCTGCTTTTGTTTTGTAATTTTCCTTAGGACTTTTAATTTTGAACACTGTTTGTTATATCACAGGGCAAAATTCACTGTTCAATTATAATTTTATTTTGGACTTTACTTTTTAAATTCACTTCTATTTGTAATATTTTCTCCCAGTTAATTTCGTACAAAGTTACTTATTCAATTAGTGACTGACACTTTATGGACTTCATGTGATTTCAAAGAGACAGAGGGCCATGTCTCAAGGTCTGATAATCTGTTAAAACAACAGTGTACAATTATCAGTTGTTCATGTTTTGGTCATCAAAGACTCATTGAGTTTATTTAATTATTTAATAACTCTGAACCTTTCACTCAGCTTACTTTATGTCATCACCTGTCAATTTATACTCATTGTTCAGATTCTTATATATAGCTATTCACAATTGTCAATCGGAGTCTGGAATACGGCAGCTAGCCACGGCCAGTCGTCCGACTCACCCACAGTCTTGAGTCCGGAGGTCAATGCTGGCCATATCCGACTTGTTTGTAACATGTCTGTCTCTTAAATTGTTGTAATCGTTGAGTCCAATAAATTCGGAATCCTGCATCAATTGCCTGTTTATTTCTCTGGAACTGTATTTTGGTGGACCTTCGGGAATACGGCACACTTAACCTTCGTTTTTACCTTACTGCCCACATCGCGCCTCAACCCTTTACCTTGTTCCCTCTACATCAACATTCCCTCACCCTGTTCGTACTGCACACGACGAATGCAGTTCCAGAAGAATTCCCTAGCATCGCTCAAATCTACGCGGTCACAGTTATCTCCACATGTTATACAGCCGTTACCAGGGTTCTCCATGTTGGTCTCGTATTGTCTATCTCTGAACCTGTCCCCGTGTCTAGTTGTTTTCATTCATTCTCTTATCCACTGATCTTCTCCAGGTCTCTTTTAGTTTAATTTTTTTCTCTTTCCAGTTGGTGTCCACCTTATTGCAACTCTTGGGATGAAAGTTGCTATATATAACGTTGCGAAAATAATTTTCTTCCATTTTGCTTAATGTATCTTTCATTTTCCTTAAAACACAAGTTTGCAGGAAAATAAATTAAGGAATGACGAAATAACTGTGAAATTAATAAATTGAAAATTTAACACTTATACAACTTTCAAACTTGTCTGAATCCGTGAAAATTCTTCTCAATATCTATTATGTTAACAAATCCACGACATTAGCTTTGTTTGTTTATAAAATAATCAAAGATAAACATTTCGCTACTAAATTGACATAGCATTTTAAAATAGCAAATTGAAAAAAAATGCAACGTCTGAATTAGAATTAGCTTGTACGTTCAGTGAAAAGATACCCAAGCCAACCATATCAATCATCTAATAATCACCCATTCTCATCTCAATAGTCTTAGACGACAAACATTACACTTATTTCAAGGGGCATAGTCACGATTTTGGTCAAAGTTTACTTTTTTATTATTGTTTAGAATGCTTAAGTAATGCATTTCTAATGATCTTTCAAAAGTTTAGTGTGAGTCGTAGAATGATGAGCAAGATACAGAGCTCACAATTTGTTGTTATGTAAACAAGGTTCGTGCCATGTTATTGTTTACATTCGCTTTATTTACTGGTGCATGTAATATCTTCTTCGAGCTAAGTTTTGCTCTATATGTTAATTCCTTTTAAACATAACAGTTTCTAGCGTTTGTCACAACCATTTTAAGTTTAAACCTGGAATTTTTTTATCAACATTCAAATTGTAAACAAAAAATGTGTTTAACAAAAAAACAAAAACAAAACAAAAAAACCCAAAAAACTGGTCTGTATATCGCTTAAATTCGACCACTGGCACTCAAATTGTGGTTGACAATTATAAATGTCTTACTGACGAATTGTAAACAATACAATCGGCAAAAATAATTTTGGACAAAAAATCGTGACCATGCCCCTTTAAATCCATACAGATTGAATGGATTTTCATCACTACACTTAAACTCATTTTGCACGCAAGCTATAATGATTTTCCATTTTCATAAAAATAGAACTTCAATTAAAAAAAAATAAAAATATTTGCATCATGCTGTAGTTAACACAAGCATCATTTTGAGTTTTATCGATTTTTAATACAGATTTCAAGACATTTTATCGCCGACCCGGAAGATTAAAAAAAATCTTAACCTACTGCCCTGGATTCAACAAACAAGCACCGTTGGTACAGTGTGGGACCCAAACAGCAAGAGGACAAAGATAAGAGGATTTAACGATCTGTTCCAGTACGACCCCCAGCTTGACGCTTGTAACTTCGTTTGATAAATTAAATGGCATGCAAGATAAAGGGATTACGGACGCATTTCACAAACAAAAAAATTATTACAGAATGTAATATATTAAAACTCTCAATACATCAAGCTTATACTGATATATGTTTCAAAAAGTATACGGCATAATCACGCACAACCATAAATTATTCTTCCCATTATCAAATATGTGCTTGTCCGGTTTTTGTTTTATATAAATTAAATAACAGTCAATATCCGTTTGCAAATACCTACGTGACTTACATGTATAAAGACTGATAAGCACTTTACAGAAGATATGTCCATTGCCCACTATCTTTGGTGAGAATGCATATATCCTTTGTTAGCCTTTGTATTTAAGATGCTTTGTAACTTTGACATTTTACGTTAAAAAAATGCTTTTGTTGCGATATTTTTAATCGCTCAAAATGGGGCAACTCATACATCGAAGAAAAACAAACTCAGAGATTTTATCACAAAAACGCCCAAAAAGAAAGGAAAAAGTTTTTTGGGGTCCATTTTGATCTTAGGGTTGCCCCGCAAAGGGAAACAACTTTTCAAAGTATCAATTAATTTATTTAAGGTCAAAATCTAGTAAACGATTCAAGAGTGCATAACTCGTGGTAGCACCATTTTGATGTCATATTTTGTTTGGATTATTCTTTTTTTACGTGTTTTACGGCTTTAATAGAATTATGTAGAGAATAAAATAATTTCTTCCCATTCTTTATTAAATCATGGGAAAAGTAACCACGATAACTATATTCAATTTGGAATCATTCTAAATAAGATGTCAAAAGCGTGTTTAATGCCGTTTTTGAGAGACTGTGGTCATTCTAGATATATTTCATCAATCAAAAATAAAGCCGCGATACAGCCTTTCAAACGAAGGTATTGTTATGAAGCAACATTGAAGAATTTATATATTTTTAATTTCATAAACCTGTAGGTACCTTTCATTTACTGATTATTGACCTGAACGGCATATTTGAACTATCAAGACGCGGCGTACATAGCCTGTTGCTAAGAACTGTACCACGTACTTTACATGGAATATTGTATACAGTATATAAGCCACATCGGAGGTGAAATTTGGAATGGAGCCTGTACCCCTAGCCGAAGAATCGCTCTTTGTTATCTAACAACTACTTTAAACCATAAATTAAATATATGTTACTAAGAGTACCTTCCAATACACCTATTACCACTAAATAAAGGTCATTGGGGGTCAATAAATGGCAAAGATATGCATATACATATTGTGTTTATGTCACGAAAGGATTCAAATATTAAAAATTTATACGCATTTTTATCTACAGTTAAGCTCAATATACAGTGGATATCACTCCTGTAAAAAAAAATAATGGTATTGCACTGTGTATTCCTACCCAACGTGACGTCATATTAAACATTGCGTAGGTTTAGGCGGATGAATGCCGTAGAATGTAAAAGTAAAACAAAAATGAAATATTTGTTTTGTTTTTCTTCAATGAACTTTGTTTCCCATGCGTACAGTTGTTGACGTATTGCAGTAAATGTGTTGTGCGGCTCACAGTTATATTTTTTACGAAAAAGATGGCGGTTTAACAAAAGACGTGGTTAAACATATGATAAAAAAGTTCTCTCATTATTTGCAATGGTTTATGCTTTTTATCCAACCCGTTGTGTGTTTTCTATTGCCTCGCAAAGGCACGGGGATAAAAAACACATAACTCTTTGGATAAAATCATTATACCACCGCAAATCATGAAATATTCCATACACATCTCTTGTTCTTTTTGTGCAAAAATGAGTCTTGCAATTGAAAGTGGTTCGGTTGAAAATTTGCGTTTTTAAATATGAAAAAAAATATATCACAGCTAAATTACGATTAATGCGATTAAGAGTTCGTGTTATTAAATAAACTTTTACATTTGCTATATTTGTGATCTAACCTCCTTTTGTAAATGTATTGATTATTTTGCATACATTTCGTTATCGATGTTTACAGAAATCTATATTTTTTGACTAGTGATTTTGGAATGCTGGTATCGACCCAGGTCAGCTCGTTAAACAAAAATATAAGTTGATTTATTAAAAATCTAAATTTAAACAACGTATTCTTTTCATGAGTAATTAATCGGTTTTTCTTTAAAAAAATGAATTTGAGTTCAAAATTTAAAAAAATCGTTTAAATATATTAAAATATAAAGTGCTTTGCGCATCAATAAGTTTAAAATTTGCATTCTCTTTAGTTTTACGGACAATGTGACGTGCTGATTTCGTTGTTGCCAATTTTTATTATATCATAACACCTAACGTCGCTGGAATACTGAAACATGTTTATTCTTGTTAAAGTACAAGTCATCAGTTTCGTTAAATTCATTTTGGTGGTATATCAAAATTAAGTTGAGACCCCCACTATCTAAAGTAGCTGGTTTTCTATAAGCTGAGCTTTGATTCATAGTTTTTTAAAACCATATAATCAAAAGTGTTATGATAAGTTAAATCACTAATACTTTATTACATGTTTCTGTCTTTAGTGTCACTAGGATGTTTATCCTGTCGAAGACTATAAATACACCCGGAAGTATTTTATATTAAGTAATCTGTTCTGAGAAGATGCTGTGAAGTGCACGTGGAATATGTCTTAAGATTATTAAGTGCATGTAAAGAGGAGAAACCCCGCCAATTTCGTGTTTCAAAAACATAATAACGGTATATGCAAAAAGCGCGTTTAAATTTGTATGCACATATATTGAGTGAAAGTCATAAAAAAATCTCGTTGTCCTCTGGCATTACTACTTTGTGTTCAGTGCCATTTTTTTTTATCATTTATTGTTTAAATAAAATAGTTAGCCGTTTAATTGATAGAAACTGAATTTGCTTACTTAATAAAGATATCCTTATACATTTGCTTTTAAACAGATGCACTTTTTGCAATAGTAAATGAATAATGAAATGAATGAATTAGTGCAAGAAATGAAAACTAACACTAAGGTACTCTTTTTTTCAAATTCTATAAAAATGAAAGAAAAATTGTTTTTATCCTTTTCTTTCGTTTCGATTACAAAAAAAAAGTTGATTGCTTTAGGTTGTTTTTCTCCGAATTTCTTTATGATAAAGATATGCCTAATATTCTCAGACGTGTGTAATCCTGCTTCCGAGAAATGGAAGAAGAAGGGGGGGGGGGGGTCCAGTAAGGGATATGTATTGCTTGTGCAATACTCTCGGGATGTTTGTCATAATAGTTAATACATATTGATATAAAATGAAAGTCTCCAATTACACTGTACATATCTTCCACTATTTTGGCACGTGCAATAGTTTAAGGTGGAATAACACACCATCACAAAATGGCTGACCTATGATCGAAATGACTTTCGTTTTATGAAAAAAATTGTGTCGGTCTCAAAATGTAGCTTACTCCATAGCCGAGTGGATAAAATGTCGGGCTTGTGATCCGTGCATCCCGAATTGGAATCCCTCAAGAGCTTTTGTTGTTATTTACTGAATTAATTATTTTTTAGATTTTCATTTCTTATCTCCAAACTGCAATTTTTTCGCTTTTTTAACACATGTACAGTTTATTTATCATTATATCTTTCATAATCAAATAGTTTACTATAAATTTTAGTGACTTTTTCGAGGTGTGATATTCCACCTTAAAACAATTCTCAAAGCGATTCTACCGATAATTTTTTGATTTTTGTTGGATCCCCTCCTTGAAATTTAGAATAATTATTACATGCACGTTGATCATATATACACATTAATTAAATCGGCTATGTTATGTGAAGATAACATTCAATGTATTTGCAAGATAGGTAACTTCTAAGCATTCCCCACATCACAGACAGTTTCTTTATTTAGTGTTCTATGTGTGTATGGCGACAAAGTGGTAATTCTGCACCACTCGCCCCTTGTAGCTTCACCTTAATTAAATTTTATCCGGCTAAGTTTCTTTTATTTACACAGAAAGTACACATTTGTATGATTTCAATGTAATTGTCAATTTTGGCGAGGGGGGGGGGGGGGGGGGGGGGGGGGGGGGATTGGGACGCTACAGAAAAATTCAACATGGATGTAATACAATTAAACCGATGCCTATATTCATTGTTTAAACCGGACTGATAATTTATATTTAGATTAAAGCAACATATTGTGGATAATAAACTTCATGCCAGGATCTAGAGGGGATGGGGTCAGGGGGTCTGGAGCTTATTAAATTTGCATAGTAAAATTATTGAAAGTAGGCCTAGGACCCCCCCCCCTACCTTAACTGCATTTTTACATAACGGCGGTGAATAAACCCCGGGTTTTAACTATAGTGAAATACCCCAAGGTTCAAACGCATCAGGTAGGAATGCACACATGGAGGGCGAGCAAAATCACTTAGATCCGCGAAACATACTGCATTATTACAAGTCGTTATATATATATATTGTGTAAAAATAAATACAAATAATTATTTAGTAGCTAAGGAGAACAGCATATATTTGTACATGAATATAAGAGCATGCATGTACGGATGATCTTTATTTCGAACAGTTTGATGTCGCTAGAATACAGGCTTCAGATCCATGATTTAATTGGTTAATTAATTTAAATATTGAATCTCAAATCTTGAATCTTGAATCTCGTATTTCGAATCTCGTATTTTGAATCTCTAATGACTCTTCTGGGCTTTCGTACAATTGCGTATACTGCAAGTATATTTTATATAAAGTTCCTGGTCCACTTGTCAATATAAATACATGTATCTAAATACTTGTACTAGTACTCCTCTTTTAAACCTTATTAATCCAAAACCTATATAGTTATCTTCAGTTTACCACTCATGTGCATATGACAGCTTTGTAAAAAGATGTGCAAGGCCGATTAAAATACTACTAATTACAAAAATAATCGCAGCAAAAATATTTGTTTTTCATCATTGAAATTCAAATTTTCTGCATGAGTCCATTCATACAATAGTCATTCTATTGAGTTAACTTACCATTCGAAACCAATGCTTAATCATAGAACTATGAGTACAGTATAATTCTAAATAATACGCTTAAAATTGCGCTACGCGTACAGTATAAAATAACGACAACTCATGATATTCTGAGGAATTTTTCTACTTTTATTAGCAATGACATCAAATTCCAGGTCAGATTACTCTCTTGAGGTATATATCCACCTCTACATGTCCCCTATTCAGTCGTAATGATTGTATTTCGTACATAATAATCATTTCAATTTTGGAATGTGACCGTCAAAATGTTCATTGAAAATCATGTTGCAAAAGAAATACAACTTTTTATACTTGTGCCAGTTTATTATCATAACGTATTGAATTGTTAAGGAAGTTTTTTTTACATCCGTTTATCAATTTATTTGATTAAAATCTTCGACTTTTCGCAGAGCTACGTCTTCTATTTGTTTATTAGCTTCGACAAACAGCGCTACCCAAAACAGTACACTTCCGTTCCTACACTGTGCATGTAGTATATTCATTTTTATAGCGCGTAGAATCAGTGGATCGGTAAATAAGGTTCCTTCCGTGATCTTGTCTTAATTTTTTTTAACTTAACATTTATAAGACACTCATGAGTAAATATAATAATTATAGATAAAGTTCTTTCCATGATCATGTCTTAAAGTTTTCGACTCCATCTTTATCAGACACTTTAAACGTTTAGATAAAGTTCCTTCCGTGATCTTGTCTTGAAGTTTTTAATTTCATCTTTATCAGACTCTTTAAACATTTTGTTTAGACATCATTTGTTTGAAGAAACTAAGAGAGAGAGAGAGAGAGAGAGAGAGAGAGAGAGAGAGAGAGAGAGAGAGGTTACAATTCACTTGTAATTCACTAATATGTGACATTGTTTTAATTCAGTTTCCGTATATAAATAACCCACTTATCGTTTAAGTAATGCACGTTGTGATAAAATCCAACAAAGCAGTTCCAGTCAGAGTCCAAGTGCTACAATCAAATCAGCCCGGGACCTCCACCGCGTGCTCCTTTCATGATAAAGTTTTTCTAGTTCATATGTTAAACAAAAAAATATTTTACAGTGTTTTTAATGTATAATATGATTCTATCACACTGAGTGTGTGAAAGTTGATTTGTATACTACGTTGTTTAAAAAGAAAACTACACGTGTAACTCTCTCTCTCTCTCTCTCTATCTCTCTCTCTCTCTCTCTCTCTCTCTCTCTCTCTCTCTCTCTCTGAGTGTACATGTGAGTGCAAACAACATTGTGAAACATGAACAGATCCAGTTTGTTTTTAACATCTTTCAAGTCCAGTCCAATCATTCCAATTTCCATTTCTTTTTCATTCAATGATATTTTTTAATTGAGGTTGCTTATCAAACTTGCCGACAGTCGAGGACCCCCCCCCCCCCCTTTCCCCTTATCTTCTTCGAGTTGATTGTTCATGCATTTAAAATTAAAAATTGTGATCAGAAAGGTTATGAAAGCTTTAGAATTTTTTTTTGCTTCCTGTACTTTGGTGAATAACCAATGGAAGTCGTAAGGTAATTGTTTTTAACTGACTCACTACACCTTGGAATAGTTTCTCAAATCAACAAAATAATTCCTTGATTATAAAAGATACAATGTAGCATAATGCATCAGTATATACATGTAAGTCATACAGGCGAAAATATATACCATTTTGTATTTAAGCACTTATAATTTCAAAAGTTCAATGAAATAGGCCGCATGCAGCTTTAAACTTGCGATCTGCTGTTCACAAGCCCGAAATTCATGCACAGATACCGGTATATTTTTACATGTACAACACAGATTAACAGCAAATCGCGTAAATATGCATGGCGTCGCGTTTAAAATTTCGACGTCTTGCTAAAAACGGAACAGTTTTCAGCATAAATTTCATGATGTATATGTTTAAGTCACACATATAAATAATATACCATTGAACTTGATAAATTCAAGGCTTTATAAATTTTTTACTGCTGTACATATTTGAAACGCGGCATATTTCGGCCAATAACGTCTCTTGTTCTTAACATAACAGTTTTCAAGCAACATATGTATAAACAATTGAATACTGGATTTAAATTCGGTGTGTCCAACCTTATGAAACAATTGCCAATAGAGTATAATCTCCTTTTTGTAATTCCAAAACGTGTTTCCTACAAATATGGCCGAAACTGTGCATTTGATTGTGGTCATTGCAAAAATGGTAGGGTTTGTGCCGCAGAAAAGGGAGTATGCACTGAGGGTTGCGACAGTCACTTTGGATGGATCAGGCCCCGGGACCATAAAAGTTAGACGAACTCACTTTTGATCTGTCTTACTTTTACAAAAGGAATATATATAAGAAAAGTGGGACTGAGATCAAAAGTGAGCTTGTCTAACTTTTATAGTCCCGGGACCAGGGATCTCTGTGTAACGGGCAATTCTCAACGTTGAATCTAATTGACGAAATTATAAACGCAATACTTTATATTTTAATTTTCTCTCAAGCTGCAAGCTGACATAATCATTTTTGACAGCTAAACATATGCACCTGAATTCGATAAAAAGGAGTCCCCCCCCCTAAAAAAAATATTTTTATACGAAATCCCCGTACGGAGAACTTAGAGTTGAGTATGATTGTTTTCCATAGCTGATATATTGACTTACATCTTAGGAGCTTTTTCGCTTTTAAGCACAAATTCATTTTCGTGGTGTCTGTTGGTCTACTTTTTTTCAAGATGTGTGGTCCCATGAAAAAGATTACAAAAAAAAATCCTGATTGCAAACAGCGTTAAGAGATTTTCAATTACTTTCTATATTGCTTTGAAGTTGCTAAGATTTGCCATTTTCTATCTTTCATCTATGTAACCATGGCAACGGTAGCCTTTGCCAACAGATTTATGGGGTCTTCCTACTTATAACATCAATATATAATATCAATACATATGCAAGATAAAGAAAATGGGTGACTATGCGTGCCGGAACCTAAATATACAATAGTGATATTAACAGAGAATTGATCTTAAAAATATTTGATTTCATTCCATTTAGCGATCAAAAATTTTGAAAATATTATATAGATGGGTATAGTCCACTAATGTATTTTCCATAGGCGGTAATGTTAACGTTCGGGTTCAAAGCTCCGGTCCTAATTTTCGTTCAGCAACGAGGGACCTCTTGAATGAAAGCTCATCAAATTGTCTTTTCGTGGTGTAAAGTCAGATTTGTTTTCCGGCAAAATGCGTCTACATTGAAACATTCTGAAAATGAAAGTAAAAGTAGGGAATTTCTTAGTTTTGGAAAGGGTGTACATCAAACAATTTAAATTCTTTCCTTCAAATGATAATTTAATTTTGACACTTGGTTTTAAAATTGCAAATCCTTTTTTATTACATTTGTCAAGCATTCTTATTTAAAATGTCCCAAAGAATGTATATACACTCTAGAAGTATAGGAACTATTTTGCTTAAAGGCACTACTTTGTTGTCCTACAGTGTACCGATTCTAAAAATAGTTAGAGGGATATACCCAAATATCGTGTGGATTTCCATTTTCCGTCTAAATACTACATTCTTAAGTGAAATCGGAAAACATTTTCTCTTCATTCTTTTAATATTTAACTTTAATAAAAATTTGACCTTAAAGAATTGTTAAGCTAAATAAAGAAAAAAAGCATGTACACGATTACACGATTATTAAAAGATGAATAATATTATAGTGGGAATTCAACACAAAATTTCTCTGCTATATACTTTGGACTTTCTATTAACGTTGCCTCGCCGGCGACGTCATCGGGAAATGGTGACGTCAATGGAGCTGTTGACAACATCAGACCGTTGCTGCATTAGCCAACCGGTGACGGGCGCTCAGCAATCGGCGACAATTTAAAGGCAACATCGGCAATTCCGGTTCTCTCGGTTAGATGGAAGGTACCCAAGCTCACACCAAGATTAAAAAAAATGGCATTCAATATTCTAATACGATGATAATATAAGTTGTGGAAGCTTATTCTGATTAATATGAAAACCCCGTTTTATAATTTATTATCTCCACCTGGTTGATAAATAGTATAAGCCTGGGTTACTGAAAAGGCTTATTTTGGATGATTATAGTCCTGTAAAGTAAGTTTCAGGTACTGATAACAACAGCCAGTCTTGACACCATGCCATACCGGGCATTTCTGCTTCAAAAAGTTTAATATTGTACGCATGCTTCCACAAAAGTTGCCATAATTAATGTACTAGTCATATAAATCAATCAAAACATCGTATTGTGTCATCGGTCCTTGACTGGATTTTTAAGATGGTTGACAGTTTGTTATTGTCATTTTTTCATTCTGTATAATAACTCAAGTCAATGCATTTACCGACCCGGAAGATTGTACATTTAACAATATTGCTTTTTTTAAAAATGATTTCTTTTAAAAATGATCTTCTTAGTCTCCTACCCTGGATTGAACAAACAGGCACCGTCTTCAACTCAACTTGAGGACACAGATAAGAGGGTAAATGGAATGCGTAATCGATAACAACAAATCCATATGGAATGCCTATTGAAATATTCCAGTGTATTGTCCTTTACAAAAATTTAGATTATCGAAAATCAAAACTTAAATTTTATTTCTGATAATCTATATTTTTGTAAATGACAGTTACATCTGTCACAGCATCTGTGCTGTCACAGCATCTGTGACAGCATCTGTGACAAAGTTTGGAATGGAGTTGTGACAATGTGCCCCCCCCCCCCACACACACACACACACCCACCTCTCTACATTGCCAGAGCATCATCAATAATACTTTTTGTAACATTTACATGCATTTAATTTAAAAAAACAAAACAATCCGCGTTTGGAACAAACCAAAAACGAACATTAAACGCAATGATTCTTATATAGTAAGTATACAACCCAGTTATGATATTGTACGATTTATAGCGTTCGAGATAACCAGTTTTCTTGTATTGACGTGCAAAAAGATTCATTGAACTGTACATTACGTTAGTGAAATATGTTCAATTTCCTCTCAGTTACCTTGCTTGTTTTCTGAAAACTCGTTTGAGTTGATATTGTAGGATTATAGAAAAATACACGTTTATATTAAACATATACTAATATAGAGATAATTCAAACATAATATCATCCCGTGCATGTTGATAAAAAAGCGGATGCTTATCAAATTGTCCCAATATGATGAAGAGGCAGTGATTTTAACAAACCCGAGTGGCATAACCTTTTTATATTCAGAAAGGGAGAGGAGTGTAAGAAATATATACTATTTTCTTTTGTTTCAAAAAGAGACATGGTGTGTACATGACTTTAAATGTACACAAATTCCAATAAAATACGTAACTAATCTGAGAGTCAAAATCAGTGAGATGGAGGAGATAGAAAAGATCCTGTTCTAAAAATAATATGAGCGTAGGGTCGGTACTTGTGCTCGGTTTCCGTGGTACTAGGGCATATGAGAGTCGTTATCACCTTGGTGGGATACCGAGCAGTCTATCGCAGGTTATCTCGCTCCGTATGTCGGTACCTAATTTCAGCTGAGTTTAGGGTTACTGATCTAACGCCCATGAACACTTAGCCATGTACTCCCATTTGTATGGTTCATCTATTGCAGGACCTCTTTTTTCTATAAACTGATTAAATAAAATGGATATCACCTTTGTAATTTGAATTTTTTAATCATTATGTAAAGGGTTAATGGCAATGAGTAATAAACATAAAATGATAGCAAATAATGCGATGTGGAACAGTAAGTGTACATTTGATTTACCCCCCCCCCCCCTTACACCCTCCCTCAAACATCCAATAACTCCTTTAAACATGTTGAGTATCAACAACAACCATAGACATGCTAAATTGTATTGGTTCGTGTTTAAATGTAAAGAAAACTTACTTTTCTTATCGGTTTGACCTATTTTTTTTCGAAATGACTTGATTTTTTCGATACCAATCAGTAATGCAGTTTAGGTCGTTATATTTACGACACCCCTCCCCCTTTTTAAAAATACTTTTTAAAGTTTAAAAATAATCTACATTATAACCATGGTGCTAAAAGGAAAATTGTTGTACCTGACACAAGAAATGTTGAAAATGGTGCATGTGGTTAACCCACATCGATGCTTATGTTCCTAACTCGGGTCGAATTTATAATCTGACGAAAGCGATAAACGAAGCAGGAAGTCATGTATTTACATGGAATTCTTAAACTCAGAGACGAGTCCCAAGTGGAATACACTTGTCTCACGAGTATTACCTGCACACAATAAATCTACATCTTCCTGGTACGAAAAAAGGTGTTATGCAAAAATAAGTAGTACCTAAATTGAAGCGCTCAAAACTTTTATAAACGTGCGGTATTCAATTTCTCTGCAGGGCCTGGTCTATTATACGACTGACGACATCCCAAAATAAGCATTCAATGCTTAAATGAACGTTAAGGATGTAATTAAATAACCTATGCTGACTATAGTTAAGTGTATAAAAGAATGTACTTCGAATAATAAAATTTGTAGTTATAAAATCAAACTAATAAAATTAATTTTAAAAATAATCAACCCAACACACAAAATTTTATAAAATAAAAGTAGGTGTTCATAATTAGATTAAGAATTTTAGCCGAATTCCGCAAATAGACGATAACAACAAATGATTTAATAGAGATAGTGTAAAGTTTACGAATGCATTGCTGAATTTTTCATATATTTATATTTTTGTCTTTGCATACTTTTTTATCATTGATAACCAAATTAAAGCATGAGACATAATAGTATGATTTACAAAAGTTGTGTGTATGTGTGCCGAATGATTATTTTTTTTAAAGAATGAACACTTTGGTTTGTCTTTTAGAGCACGTCTTATCGTTATTTATTTTTAAATGGCACACAAATGTAATGATAATATGTAAACCGTGTTAGGTGTATTGCTAGGTTACTTTGCCATTTCTATGCATGATGACCTATAAATCACACACGGGTCTCCTATCAGCATTGTCGATAGTGTCAAACAGAACAGATGTAAACATGTGCCATCAAAACTCTACCCGGAAGTTAAAACATATGCCTTTCCTAACTGGTGAATTTCGACAAAGCATGTGGTCGCATCTAACAGCACAAGTAGTTATTCTACTATTAATGATTCCAGGAACAGCATGCTTTGGTAAGATTGATTTTTCTGTATATTTGATAGCTAAGATATCTAATGTTCGGATATTCGCGACTCTTTTGGTGAGATCTGGACACCTATTACATAATATTTTGGACACCTTTGTCTCCCTATATCTGTGTCATTATTCTTTTTCCATCTTTCATATATATAAATAAAT
>WFKH01011926.1:2464856-2484547 GCA_016163765.1 Magallana hongkongensis | reverse complement strand
AAAATACACGTTTATATTAAACATATACTAATATAGAGATAATTCAACCATAATATCAACCCGTGCATGTTGATAAAAAAGCGGATGCTTATCAAATTGTCCCAATATGATGAAGAGGCAGTGATTTTAACAAACCCGAGTGGCATACCCATTTTATATTCAGAAAGGGAGAGTATATACTATTTTCTTTTGTTTCAAAAAGAGACATGGTGTGTACATGACTTTAAATGTACACAAATTCCAATAAAGTACGTAACTAATCTGAGAGTCAAAATCAGTGAGATGGAGGAGATAGAAAAGATCCTGTTCTAAAAATAATATGAGCGTAGGGTCGGTACTTGTGCTCGGTTTCCGTGGTACTAGGGCATATGAGAGTCGTTATCCCCTTGGTGGGATACCGAGCAGTCTATCGCAGGTTATCTCGCTCCGTATGTCGGTACCTAATTTCAGCTGAGTGGACAAAGACAATGTAGATAAAGTGCCTTGTCTAAGGACACATAAAATATAAAGTGACCGAAGCGGGGTTCAAACGAGCGATTTTAGGGTTACTGATCTAACGCCCATGAACACTTAGCCATGTACTCCCATTTGTATGGTTCATCTATTGCAGGACCTCTTTTTTCTATAAACTGATTAAATAAAATGAATATCACCTTTGCAATTTGAATTTTTCAATCATTGTGTAAAGGGTTAATGGCAATTAGTAATAAACATAAAATAATAGCAAATAATGCGATGTGGAACAGTAAATGTACATTTGATTCCCCCCCCCCCCCCCCCCCCGCCCTCAAACATTCAATGACTCCTTTAAACATTTTGAATATCAACAACAACATAGACATGCTAAATTGTATTGGTTCGTGTTTATATGTAAAGAAAGCTGACTTTTCTTATCTGTTTGACCTATTTTTCCCAAATGGCTTGATTGTTTCGATATCGATCAGTGCGAACCTACAACATTGTTTGTTTATGGAATTCAGACTAACTTAGTTTATGAACAAAGTATAACATTGGTCTTCAGTAATGCAGTTTAGGTCCCTATATTTACGACTCCCCCTCCCCCTTATTCATACTTTTTTCAAGTTTAAAAAAATTCTACATGTTAAATCATGTTGCTAAAAGGAAAATTGTTGTACCTGACACAATAAATGTTGAAAATGGTGCATGTGGTTAACCCACATCGATGCTTATGTTCCTAACTCGGGTCGGGTTTTACGGAGATTTATAATCTGACGAAAGCGATAAACGACGAAAGCGATAAACGAAGCAGGAAGTCAAGTATTTACATTGAATTCTTAAACTCAGAGACGACTTCCCAGTGGAATACACTTGTCTGACGAGTATTGCCTGCGATGTACCAACATCTTCCTGGTACGAAAAAAGGTGTTATGCAAAAATTAGTAGTACCTAAATTTAAGCGCTCAAAGGTTTTATGAATTTGATTAGATAGATTAATCGGATATGATTGTCTGTTTAAATGCATCACACACTCTATTGTAAGTGAATTTATCTTATATATGACTGATTCATAATATTAAAAAATATATAATATTCTAAGCTTCAGTATGTGAATTAAGTGCATAATGTTTTGAGTTATAACAGATAATATTTTGTCGGGCTTTATGATAGATTTGACCACGCCCCGACCGAATTTGTCACCTCATAATACTCATAGAATAATTCCTTATTCCTTAAATATTTTGTACGCAATAAAAAAAAAGCTTATTGGAGGCACTATATGCTGAACTTACGCATCAACATTTTGTGAACGCTCGGGATTTAATTAATATTATATGCTGACTATAGTTTTTGACGAGTGCATAAGCGTATTAAACTCATTAACTTCGAATATTAAGAAAAATGTAGTTATAAGATGAAACCAACAAAATTATTTTTTTAAAAATCAACTCAACACAAAACATTTTCAAAATACAAATCTTTGGTTCATACATGTACTTAGATTAAGGATTTCAGCCGAAGTCCGCAAATAGAGAACGACTAATTTAGTAGTTAGAGATAATATATATGTATAATTATATGTATATATAGCTTTACACGATCGACTCGATGTTATTACATGGATATTTAAACCTTAACGCTCTCATTAAGAATGAAATTTTTCATATATTTTTAATCTATAAATATTTTATTCTTTGCACGCCGTTGAATCATTAATGACCAAATAAAGACATGCACCGTTACAATTTTTTTTCGTAAGGATGTATATTTTGTTTTAGATAAAAGTGAGTATCTAATCGTTATTCATTTTTAAATTACACTATTTAAATTGAAATGATAAATTTGTAAACCGTGTTACGTGTGTTACCAGGTTAATTCGCCCCGGACCCCTTTCTGTGCCTAGTGACCTATATATCACACATTGGTCTCCTATCAGCATTGCTGATAGGGTCAATGCTGATAGGGTCAAACAGAACAGATGTAAACATGTGCCGTCAAGACCCTACCCGGAAGTTAAAACTTATGCTTTTCATACCTGATCAATTTTGACTAAGAATGTGGTCGAATCTAACAGAAAAGATAGTTCTTCTACAATTATTGATTGCAGGAGCATCATGCTTTGGTAAGATTCATATTTTCTAATTAATTTTCTTTTCCTTTTATTTGATATATATATATATATATCCTTCGAATACCTGCGTATATTTCGTAATATCATTTCGACGGGGTACTGCAATCAGGTATCAACATGGCGATCCCCTATTGTGCCCTTGTATTTGTGGGTTTTTTTTTTCCTTTTTAATCTTATACATTTTTTTAGTCTTCTATTTGTGTTTTTAATCCCTTTTCCATTGTATCTTCATTCACCGAGTAAAAACTGCTTCATAAAAAAAGTAGACACGTACGGGCAATTCCTTCTTTTATATCCAATAGATGTATGCCGAGTCTAGACCTACGGTTGAATAAATACGTCACATCGCATAAAAACTGCAAAACAGTTCCCGAGGTTATCAAACTTTCTTGAGTACGATCTCATACTCCAAATCGTACTCCGTGCTCCAAATCGTACTCACATTTTATTTAATTTTACTGCTGGAAGGTAGGGTATCCTTTCCGAACCATCTACTATTATTTGATTTTTTCCAAATATCAAAGGAAGTTTGACCACGGAATATCACCTACCTTACGATCTTTATTATTTGTTTCAAATTAATACATCAAGAGCATTGGCATGTCTAAGTATACGTAAAGTGAAATGCATTATTTGGTTTAATATTTAACAACTTATATAATTCACATGTACTAGTACTAGTGTTGTAAAATCGGAACAATCTTACTATCGATTATCAAATTGAATCGGCAGCTCACAATCGATTATAAAATCGATTATGTAAACTTTCAAATTCCAGCGAAAATTTTTTTTTCATCCTGTCAATGAGTGAAAGATACTAGCATAAAAGAAAATACCTTTTTTAAATTTATAATTCATATATCAATAGTTTTTTTAATGAACTTATTTTCAAATGAATTAAATATTATACTTAGAGGCCAACCTAGGGTAAAATTTCAATTGATATTGGATTGGAAGCAAGATAATAAAAATAAAACAACTTCTAAAATTTGTAAAACCTTATCCAATTTGTTAATTGATCTGATACATTCACACATTTTATACATTAAATGTTTTGTACTTCTGTAAGTAAAATGACAAATAAAATCAGTCCATGTACTTTTGTGTATTTTGGAGGTATTAGTGCAACCCTTAACCCAATTACAACCGTTATGTAGCAGATCTGTTTAATTTTGAAGACAACTGTAAACAAACGATTTATGATTATTTTAGCAATAATTTGGCAGTATTAATAACTAATTACAAGTTTCAAACTATAACATGAAATGTAATAAACATCGGTTGTAATTTTCAATGCACAGTATCACCCGTTTTTATAACACATGAAGATAAGACAGTCGCAAGTTACTAATCACAACAGGGTCTAACTGAGCTTGTGAAAACGTCTTATGAATTTGATAATTATCATTTTATTGCATTTGGGTTAATTTAACAAGATCGTAAACTCAGAATACAGTGCGAGTTCAACTTCTCTTTCGGAAGAAATTCCGGCGAAGTTACCGATCACAAAGCAGGTCGCCCCCTAGGTTGGTAACTGTATATAATACCAGAGACATTAATAACATGTTATTTATGTCTCTGATAATACTTTAGTCTTTTTATGGATATTGCTACGCAGTAAAAGGTCATCTGTCACGTGACTGAATTTTAGCGACTATCGATAATAAAAACTTACTATCGATTGTCGCCGACTTGCTGCCTTCAGCGACGATTTTTCGATAGTCGGCGACTATCGTAACAACACTAACTAGTACATTATTGGATGTGTGGTTTTTCATTTAAGAGAGTGGAAAAAATTCACTTTTCAATACATGTAACTCGCTTCTAAAAAAAGTAGTGGACTTGCAAATGGAAAGAGAATGGGCAAGGCGAGTTTTTTTTTCGGGTCTCTCTCTTTCTTTCTCCCTATATTTCTATTTCTCTCTCAGGAGCGCTATAGTTTTTAATTAAAATTTACTCTCTCTCTCTCTCTCTCCTTTTTAAAAAAAGTTGAATTCCATTGATTTATATATACAATGTATATTTGTTCTAGATATGAAAGTTGATTTGGCGCTATTATTTCAACACCCCCTTCTTGTGATGATGATTTCATGCAATTGCTTAAAGATTTAATAGTGGTTTTATATAAAAACACCACCAGAAATACTGTAGCATTTGGCATCGATTCAATGATCCCAGAGATATAAATCTCTGATGATCCTGGGTATTCGAGGTTACGGAGGAATGCATTCCGTCTCTTTGCACGACATCCTTATGAATTCTTTGATGCGCGACGGTAGAATCACCTGAATCTTTCGTAAGAGATTTAAGCAATAGATATTTTCATAATCCTGAAAACGGTGTTTTATCACCCAGAAACAGAGTGATGCTTTCCATGTTATGAATTCGCTCATACACATAGGCCTATTATCAATTCTATCCCTGCTTTTTTATGTTTCCCCCTTCGACCACAGGCTCCGAGATCGATTTTCTAACTTAAAATGTTTAACAACACTTATGTTATTAACATTCAGTGGCCGTCTTTTCCCAAATACAGACCTTTTTGTCACTGCATATCCTCGTGCGGAAATAACTAGACGCCATGCACATTAGCAGAGACAATGTAGAGAATTAAATCCGGAAATAGACAGTTTAACATGTATTCGAGAAATGAAATTGTGCGACACAATTGGTACCTTGTGGGCAGTCAATATTTGTACAGATTTGTCAGGAAGAAGAAAACAAATGATGACTGTATTATTCCATACTAAATTTCATAACGTGTTATTTATTAATACAGAATAACGGATATCCGTGTATAAGTTTACAAATATATTTTTTTAAACTTTTCATTCGACCCCTTATTTATTAGGGTACATAGTTCGAGTCAGAGTTCGATGTCGCTCTACGCTGGAAATGTCTAATATACACAGCCAATTGTGCCTCACGTGAAATTCACGTGAAAAGAGCTTCACGTGAATTTCACGTTAAGCTTCATGTGAAATTCACATGAAATTCACGTGAAATTCGTGTGAAGTGAAAATCACGTGAAATTTTTCATGTGAATTTCACGTGAAACATCTTCACGTGAAATTCATGTGAAAATTCACATGATTTTCACACAATTTTAACGTGAAATCCCTTTCACGTGAAATTCATGTGAATTATTCATGTGAATTTCACGTGAAATTTCAAACAATTCTTAAACAACCCTGATTATTTTTTTTCAAGATGTGTATTTAAAATTACTTCAGTACTGGCTGAGAGTTGTTGAACTCAATTTATAATACTTTCGATTACACCAAAGTGATATATATATAACCAGATAACAGTAATGCACAACAACAAAAATCCTTTAGCAATTTAACGTTATCTTAAAGGTATATGTGGCGTATTTTTAGTGAATAACAATAATAAGATCTGATTATTTGCTTCATTTCTTTACTTAAAGATAGGACTTTCACACAAATTACGCTTTATAAGTCAATCGCATAACAAAGATACAGGAAATCAAAATAATATTTTTTATTTTTTACCGGCACGGTAAAAAATACAAAAGATTTGAATAACCCCGCCTTTAATGGGTCACGTGACATCCATCTCGGTCTATCAACAACAATGGCTACGACGAGAAGATAGGTATACCGTTAAGTTTGACAGATTTGGCAATGAATGAAAAAAGAGACAGACAGACAAGGATTGAAACAAAGGGAAGATTGTCATCAGAGACCATGTAGATTGATGGAATAGGAATTGTATTGTCTTTCATTGAGACAATCATTTACTTACAACTAACACCGCCATGTGTCTTTTCTAGAAATCTTTTATTGTCACACTATACACAAAAACATGCATGGTCGACCCGACCAATTCCGGATAACACAAATTAAATCACATCCCCCTCTTAAGTCTTTACTTACTATGAATATCACACACATTTAAGTTTTAGGGTTTCTTAAAATCCAAAATTGTTTCTTCAAAATTACAATCAATTGGATTTCATAAGTAATATTTTTTTACAAACGAATAGTAGACGTACAAAACATTAACACAAGTACATCAAGTTATTTCACATATTCTGATAGGTAGGCGGGTGGTCTCGAGATTCTTCCTGACCTGGTTACCGAGGGTTTGCTGTTTGTCACGGGATTTTCCTGACTTGAATGTGGGGTATTAACATTGGACACATCACCAGAATTTTTACTTTCACTTGGTACAGATTCACTCAATTGTGGTTCAACTTCTGGGGGTAACATCTGGAAGTTGGTTTCCCGCGATTTCAATATCTGGCTACGGTTTCTCTGAAGAGCTCTTCCATGTTGGTTCAATATGCTGTATGAACGGTTTCCAAGGTTCTGTTGAATGACTCCTGGTTCCCAATTTCGATTTTCTGGATTCTGCATACGAATGATCTCTCTCTTCAATGTGCGGTAATTTAGAACAGGTTCGGTCATGGAAATATTTCTGTTTCATCTGACGAAGTTGAAGTTTGGAGAGTTGAGATTCCAAAGGTTTTGGCTCCAACCATGTTCGAGTTGTAGGAATCTTTGAACGAAGACTTCTGTTCATCAACAGCTGTTCGGGTGATTTTCCAATTCCATCAATATGTGTATTTCTGTACTCTAAGAGAGCAATATTTGGATCACCGTTGCTCTCTTCCGCCTTTTGAGCAAGTTTTTAATGGTCTGGATGCAGCGCTCTGCCTGACCATTCGAACGTGGATAACGAGGGCTTGATGTTCTGTGTGTAAATTCCCAATCCGATGCAAAACACTTAAACTCATGGCAACTAAATTGCGGTCCATTGTCTGAAAATAGTTCTAGTGGTATGCCATTTCTAGCAAATACTGTTTTGCATGCTGCAATGGTAGATCGGGCTCGTAAATCTGGAAGTGGTATGATGTCTGGGTATTTCGAGTAATAATCCACCAATAACAAATAGTCTTTGCCCTTGAAATGAAAAATGTCTGCTCCAACCTTTGTCCAAGGAGTATTCGGTATTTCATGTGGAATGAGAGGTTGTTTGATGTTTGATTTTCGGAACGAGTTGCACACTCCACAAGACTGAATTAACTGTTCTATGTCATAATTCATGTTCGGCCAAAATATTATGTTCCTGGCTCTCTGCTTAGTTTTCACGATACCAAGGTGAGGTTCATGCAGTTTGGTAAGCATCTGGCGCCGCAGTGATGATGGTATCATTACAGACTGTCCCTTGTACAATAGTCCATTCAGGACGGTAATTTCATCACGGTAGTTCCAGAACATCCTGACACAAGTTGGAACTTGTTCACGAGTCTCAGGCCATCCTACTCTAATAATGTCTGCTAATGTTTGAAACTGTTTATCGGCTTCTGTGGCATCCTTCAATTCTTGAAGCTTTTTCTCTGTCATTGGAAGTTCTTGTTCAATAAAGTTCACATCAATGTCCTCATCTACAAATGTCTCTTTGCACTCTTTCAAGAAAGCTCTACTCAAAGCATCGGATATAAACATTTCTTTTCCAGGTACATATTTCAGTTGTACATCATAGCGCTGTAAACGCATCAGCATTCTCTGTAGTCTTGGAGTAGCTTGGTATAATGGTTTGCGATGAATTGCTAACAACGGTTTGTGATCTGTTTCTATGGTAATCGAACGACCGTAAATATAATGGTGAAACTTTTCACATCCATATATAACTGCCAGCATCTCGCGTTCTATTTGTGCGTACCTCTGTTGAGTTTCAGTAAGAGCTCGTGAGGCATAAGCTACTGGTTGCCCATTTTGTAACAATACAGCACCCAATCCTTTGCAGCTAGCATCAACGGAAATTGTGACGTCCTTCTCAAGGTCATATATCTTTAGCACAGGGGCTTGTGTCAGTACTTCTTTTAATCTAGAAAAACTGTCAACTTGTTCCTTTTCCCAGTGCCATACAACATCATTTTTGGTAAGTATCCGGAGTGGTTCCGAAACATCTGCTAAGTTTGGAATGAATTTGGACACATACTGCACTAGTCCAAGGAATCTGCGGACACCTTGTATGTCTGTTGGTTCCGGCATATTCACGATGGCACGTACTTTCTCCGGATCCACCTTGAGTCCATCTTTCCCAATAATGTGACCAACGTACTTTACTTCAGGTACTCTAAGTTCAACTTTGTCCCTGTTGAGTTTGAGTCCTACTTTACGACAGCGTTCCAGCATGCGAATAAGGTTTTCATCATGTTCCGCGTTGTTTTCTCCATGTACCAGTATATCGTCCACTAAACACTCAACACCAGGTAAGTTTGAAAATAGTTCCTGTACACGTTTTGAAAACACTTCTGAAGCTGACGAGATTCCGAAAGGAAGTCTCAGGTACCGGTATCTACCGAATGGTGTATTGAAGGTAAGTGCTTTAGAACTTTCCTCATCGAGCTGAATATGCCAAAAGACATGTGTGGCATCAAATCTTGAGAAGACTTGGGCATTCGGCAGTCGTTCAATTTCTTCTACGGTCACTACACCTGTAGATGATAATGTTCTCTTTTAATGTGCTGATTCAAATCTTTTGGATCCACACATATGCGAATTTTTCCTGGTTTGCGTACTGTCACCATACTGTTGACCCAATCTGTTGGACCATCTTGTTTCGTTATCACGCCCAGATCTTCCATTCGCTTTAATTCATCTTGTACAGGTTTAAGTAACGCTGCGGGTATTTTCCTTGGTGGGTGAACCACTGGGTTTGCACTTTTGTCTATTTCAATGTGGTACTTTCCTGGTTGTTTTCCTAAACCACTAAAAATATCTGCATACTGTTCGATTAATTTGTCTTTTGACATACACACGTCCTTGTCTATTGACTCTGCTGGTATGTGTTATATTAATCCCAAACGAGCACATGTTTCTTTAGAAAGGATAGGAGTGCTTCCCTTGTTTGTGACATAAAACGGAAGTGTATGTTCCACTTTACGAATGCGGCATCTAATGTCAACTTTTCCATCTGGTTTCATGACGTCACTATTGTAGGTAATGAGGTTCACGTTCACACTCTGTAAGTGGTTCCGAGAAATCTGTAGCAAGTTGAATACATTTCGCGGTATTATGTTTGCTTGAGCTCCTGTATCCAGCTTGAATGTAACTGGTACATTGTTAATAGTCACAGATTCTGTCCACGGTAGCTCTTCATGAATACTGTCCACACTCACTATGCCGAGGTATAGGTCCTCTTCTGTTTCCTCTAGCGAATGTACACTTGACTTAGATCCAGTCTTGCAATATTTAGCATAATGATTTGGGCTTTTACACTTGTAACAGAGTTTGTTGTATGCTAGGCATTTTCCCTTCTGATGTTGTCTACCACATCTGCCGCATGGTTTGCCTGTGTGAGTACTTTGGACATTGGCTTTCTGTTTTCTGTGAGTCTCACTACTATTGTGCTGTTTTTCATGGTTATGCTTCTTGGATACAGCGTGAGCGGATACAGCTGCCACTGGTTCTTGATGTAAGGTCTTTAACTGATGTTCTGATAATTCAGATGCTCTGCATATGTCTATACATTTAACGAGTGTTAAATCTGCTTCTCGCAAGAGTCTCGCTCTGCATGCTTCATTCGATATACCACATACTATTCTGTCCCGAATTAGCGACTCTTTCAAATCCCCGAATTCACACTGTAATGCTTTGTTTTTCAAGTCTGTGACATAGTTATCAATAGTCTCATGAGTTTCTTGTTTACGTGTGAAAAATATGTGACGTACATATGTCAAATTCTTACGTGGTTCGACGTAATCCTGGAAGCATTGAATCAACACATCTAATTTATCTACATCCTCCTCCGGAATGTTGAATGTGTTATAAATGCGTCTCGCTTCAACACCAGCAACATGTAAAAACGTAGCAACTTTTACCTTGCCTGCTTTCTCGTCGATTCCCGACGCGATCGAGTATAGGCGAAATCCTTGCAGCCATTCTTTCCAATTTTCGGCCAAGTTCCCTTCAAAACTTAGGTGCGACGGAGGTTTTAACTGCTCCATAACTCAGTGACTGTTCACTTCTGACACCATGTATTGTCTTTCATTGAGACAATCATTTACTTACAACTAACACCGCCATGTGTCTTTTCTAGAAATCTTTTATTGTCACACTATACACAAAAACATGCATGGTCGACCCGACCAATTCCGGATAACACAAATTACATCACAGGAATTAAAGCCGAATTAAACTTAAGTTTCCTTCATGAAGTTGTAGGGGTTTTGCTATAGTCAGGTTCGTGCTCCATGTGTTCCATTGTTTACTTTATAAGCTTTAAACCACAAGTGGATTTTCGTTTAGAGGAATTCTTTAATAAAGAATAAACACTCTCAGTACATGAATCCCTCAGGAAGAGGGGTATTTACTCCGTTTACCGTGTCGATGATGCTAAAATCGTGTTTCATCTCTATTACACATAATTAACAATTTATATCGTTTTACATTAATGGATATCGAAATAAAACTGCTTCGAGTATCATCTGATATAAGAATCGTCTAATTTAAGACATGAAAAACGTGATTCTAATTTATAAACAAACTGTTCTTCCATCGTGTTTTCAATGCTAGGTTTTCCCGCACTCATGCGCAGTGGCGTTATAAATGGCGGATTACATTAATATTCATCAGACGTGTAGCAAAGTTTAGAGACAAATAACTAAAGACAGAACATTTTTTATGGGCCTAGAGTTTGTGAAACGTCTAATTATAAGAAGCATAATGTATATTTTTACTCAAACTCGTACCAAAAATTTTACTCCAAATACGCCACATATACCTTTAACATATATAAATAAAATTAAAAATGTATAAGAATATCAATAAAAGACCATAAACCACACATGCTAACAATTTCAAATCATAAAATATTATTTCAATGCTATTAAATAAATTCCGGATTGGAGTCTGAATCGGCTTTGATAATTTGACTGAATGTCGTGCTCGTGCCGACGTCACATTTTACGTCACAGGTTTAAGCAGAAGATGGACTGCACTGTGTATGTTATGCTGTGGACTGATGTTACTTGGGTGCCAATCTTGTAAAGGTAAGTTGTATATTTTTAAAAGAAATAGAGTAGTTACCGCGTAGGTCTTGTTGCAGCGCTTTATATCTATCTCTATCCGTGAAAATTCTGTTTCACTTTGAACATTGACTGTCTCGAAGACGCGATCGACACGATATGCCTACAATTATATTATACATAATTACATATTACTATAGCGTGATGATGATGAGGATATTTCAATGAACTACGCAAATAAAATAATTTAATAACAGTTAACTAAAGCTCACTGTGAAATAATGTTGATAATCAAATTAATTGAGATCGGTAGGTCTGTCAATCCGAATTTTCTCGGAAAGATCTATACATGTACATATTACTTAACTTAAAACTGTGTTGGTTTGATAAATAAAAAGAAAAGAAAAACCAATTAAAATTTAATGAAGAGTAAAGGCATTGTGTTTCATACATATGTATTTATTGAAGGTGCAGCTATAGATACAGTGGCATCGGAAGCAAATTGAAAGTGGAAGGGGAGACTTGACTTCGCCACAACGAAAGATGAAAACGGGATAGATCAGCTTTATTACGAATGATCATGTTCAGGTTTCGGTGAGTGACTTATCTAGGCCTATTTGTTTAACGAAATCGGCGATTGTTTGTAATTTTCCTATTAAAAAAAACAATTAATGTACACATGTCTTCTTTTTTAAAAAGTAAAGTAGGCTTTAAAAAAATATTAATCACTTTGTAATCATGTACATGTTTCTTTGTTATTTTATCTACCATCTAATTTATTTTTTTTATTTTTTCAAGGAATTACATGATGTTTGGAAGGCATTGTCTTCATATGCTGTCTTACACAGAATCTATCATAGAAATTCATTGTGTCTCTTTAGAATATTAATGGTGAGTATTCAAGATAATTTAGCTATAAATTATTTTGTAGCATTTTTTAAAGTATTAAATTTACTAGATCTATATATTTATACCAAGAAAAAAATTGTATAATTATGTATGGTAATATTTCTTACATTGATACAGTACAGACTATATGTACAGATTGTTGTTTACTATTACAGTGTTATGTGTGTTTTAAAAATTATACATATACAATTGCACCAAATGCCAATTTTTAAATGTACAACTTTTGATATACTTGTATAGTAAATGACAGACATACATTTTTGTAGGCTTCTAAGATGTGGTTGGACATAGCCAGAAGATTAAACTATTCCGGTTATACTCTCCGCACTGCAGCTGATATGATGGGAACAATGATTCAAGGTAATATTTGAAAAGTTTTTTAGCTGGATTGTTTGTATGAAGAATAAAATACCATTTTGAATTTTGATAGAAGTATAAAGATTCAGGAATGAACAACGATATTAATGTGGCAGAATTATATTACATGTAGTTAAATGAGGATAGTATTGAATTTCCTCTAGAATAACATTTTCAGTACTTTTTAATCTTGCTTGTCATTTTTATAAATAATGTTTAAAAACTCTAACCCACTTTATCTTATCACTGATTAAATTTATAAACATTTCAGAAATTATTCCATTATGTCTTTACAGAATAAAACACTGACAAAGGAGAATATAGAGATGGTAGACAGAAAACAACTAAGATGAGGTATAAGTTGAAAAGTTAATATTGTAAATCCCTACAGGAAAAAATGAAATGCTAATGATTGAATTTGTTCTCTCGCTCTCTCTCTCTCTCTCTCTCTCTCTCTCTCTCTCTCTCTCTCTCTCGTTTTGCATTCTTTTCATTATTCTTTTTACTTATCGACCTTATGTTTTGAATTCCAATAAATAAAAATAGTACGCCTGAGTATTCTAAGAATTATAAGCAAAAAAGTTATCACACCATAAGTTTTATTTCATATTTAACATGAAAGAACTTTAGAAAAATTGTGTAAAAAATTATAAATTAATGGTTTTTTCTCTTTCAGATTAAAACACCAAAGAGTATCTTACATCTATTTGTAATGCAGAGAAAAATAAAGATTAAAGAGTGTTATATCAAAGTTTTACTTTTTATTAAGAGGTGGCTGCCAGGTTTTGTGGTATGAATGATCCATATATTTGGATCCAATGGAGGCATTGATTTCGAAATCAATTGACTAATTGAATATATTAATGCAAATGATAAATACGTGTTTAAGAAAGCTTGATTAATAACTCAGATTTTGAATATTTAAACGTCCTTATTTTGTAGAGGTACAATTATATATACAAGTGAACATGCTTTAAAAATTAATGACAAAACAACTAATGAGGTGTATTTACCATCATTTGAGTGTGAAAACCTAATGAAAAGGCTAAATAAATCTATTAGACTTCACGTGAAATTCATGTTAATTTCACGTGAAATTCATGTGAAAAATTTCACGTGAAATTCGTGTGAGTGCTCTTTTCACACGAATTTCACGTGAAAAATTTAACGTGAATTTTACGTGAAATTAACGTGAATTTCACGTGAGGCACAATTGCCTGTGTAGTACTCAGCGGAGAACGTACTCCAAAACTTTATTAACCTCGGTTTTTAGAGTAGTACTCAGTGGAGCACATACTCGGAGTACGGAGTACGAGACGTCGAGTACACATAGAAAAAGTTTTATATCTGGGTTGCTTTGAAAATACATTAATGCACACTCGTATTTAAACATGTCTAATACTTTTTTTTTTTATAATTTAGCGTGATTACGTGCGCTACTGAAGTTTTTTTTTTAAGATGGAATGCTACATTAAACTTTTATTTATGGATCTTTAAAGCATTATTTCTGAAACATGACTTCGTTGTTCAAAGAAAAATGAATGCATGTACATGTGTATATGGCATTTTTGTATATTTTATAACAAGAAGTGCAAGTGATTTGGTTGCCAGTAACACACTATAGAGTGGTGTGAAAAAAAATATTTTTTTATAAATGTATGATAAATCATGTACACTAATATCAAAATTTTACTTTTTTGAACAAAAAAAATATCTATGAAAAATTAAAAAAAACCCACTTTTGTTCATATTTTTTAAAACCTATGGATACATTATTTTTAATGAGAGAAGTTTTATAGAGATCAATATATTACAATCATTTTGAAAAAGAAATTGAATTAAAACAGCGAAATTCAAGAAATACATTGTATTTGGTACAGTATCCCCCCTCCAATTTTTACCGATCCCGATTTAAAAAAAGCTGATCCCGATCTATATTAAGGAAGTAATATAATAACCACGAACATTTCTTTATCTGTAGCCAAGAGATCAATTGAATTGTATTGTGTAGGTAATTTACAAACCATATTTTAACCAAATTTTCCTGGGTTTTTTTGTGAACTCGTTATATATTTACATTTTCCATTATTCAATCGGGGTCAGGCCAAATTCTATCGTCTTTTTCCCCAACACGTGCGAAACAATGTCCGTAAACTACAAATTAATAACACCATATAAGTAGTTTGTGAAAAAAACATTGTATTGTAAAAAAAACACCATACTTTCATTTTGATAAACCAGCCCGAAATAGCAAACATGAGAGGAAGGAGGTGGACAACCTTTGGCGAATTCAAGTCAGTGCAATTTCTTATAGAAATATATACTTGAAATGAAATACTATCGTATTATTATGTAAAGGGTGAATATATTAATCCAATCCGTTTCTTGGATGCGCAATTTTAGTTTTGATGAAAAGAACTTTCCATAACGGGATAACCAAGAACAGGGACTGTCTAATTTACTTTATGGCGGAAGGTGTAGGACGATTTCAACATGCATCGGATTGATACCTTTTTTTTCATATCACTGACAGAAAGATAGTCTTATATATTAATACTTGTGTAAACCATGAGCAGACTGTGTTGACAACACTACTGTATATATGCAATCTAGCCTATATGACGAATAAAACAGGGACGTACCTTGCTTCCCTCATTTTTTAAAAACTTTTATCAGAAATTTACATATATAAATCTTTTGTTGGAATGTGTTAAAAACAATAGTAAAATTTGACATAAAGAATTAAGTTTTGAAAAGAAATACGACGATGTACATCTTCTCATCCTTTTGGAAATAAGATTGTGGGGCATTTGTATGCAATTAAGGGGTTGATATTTGATACAATAGATATTGTTATACTTTCATGTTAAATACTGCAATCTGATTGGTTTAGACGCAGTTGACAATCCGTTCTCTCTCCCTCGCACACTTGGCAACGGGCCGATAGAACGAATTGTTACATGCGCGTAAATTATGCGCGTACGGTTCGCCGTAGAATTCACGTCTTTTCTATATAAAAGCAGTAAAATTTGCTATAAAAATTAAGACATTCAGTATAATAAAATAAATAGTGCCTGCTTGGGAGGGTGCCAGTTGAAATTGACACCCCTAGAAAACCATTGTCAACCTCCGCTTCGCGTCGATTGACAATGGTTTTTTAGGGGTGTCAATTTCAACTGGTACCCTCCCAAGCAGGCACTATTTATATAATGCAAATTGAAAAAAATCAACAATTGAAACAATAAACTGTATACGGAAATCAAAAGCTAAAACAGTTTTCATTTTTTTCGAGTAAGCTGCAACAAAAAGAAGTTTGGCTATATATAAACAATTTCAGTTTAGATTTTCATTCCTACATGCTTTTCAAAATATCCAGCCAGTGGCTTCATGATCTGTATAAAAAAAAATAGATAACAAAAAACAATTAAGAAAAAAGAAAATTGGAGACAGAAAAATGTACAAAAATGTGTAAAAAAAAAAAAATACAAAGCAAATTAATGTGTAAAGTGTTCCCGATTTTGCGCGGGATATCATGTAGTGTGGTTAAAAAAAAGTTTTGTAAATCCCTCAAATGAATTGTGGACAGCTGTTGGTTCCCCTTCTGCGTCACATGTAGTCATATTGCGATGTAAATTAAATTTAGAATAAAAATTAACTCAACGAATATATCAGCTCTTGAAGTAAAATTGTAAAATGGGGCTTTACGCCATTTTTTTTTAAACTGAAATATCTAAATGTCGGCTTGATCCTAATCCTATGTTGCTGGAAAAATGTTATGATACAAAATGTTGACGAACCTAAGGACAGTGAAACCTTTGGTAAACCAAATCAATATATCATTATCTTGAATTGAAATTAAATTTAACGAGATTACGCCGGATATACTGCTTTAAAAATGTTCAATTAAAACGCAGAGATATATTTCTGTTAACTAATAATTAACTTACATTATAATCAAATTTGATTGGAATACTTAACTATCTTACAGTTGTAATAATCAGATTTACTCGTCCTTGCAGTGAATGTAGCTCATACACCTGCTCAGGGTTTGCAAGGACAAGCGACAATGAGTGAAGCTCCATTTCCAAAAACACAATGGACGGCAGCTAAAGTTGTTGACGGAAATACATACCAGGCCGCTAATGGAGAATCGTGTGCCATAATGGACTATGATCAACACTACAAATCTGTTTGGTTGAAAGTGCAGTTAGGGCGCCGGTTCAATGTTGCTTATATTGAAATTTACTTTAGAAACGAACAACGTACGTAACATACATTATTACACTGTAAAACGTGCTCTTAATTCAGTTTCTTATTTAAGCATGTTACTAGATTTTTTATAAATGTACATTAATTTTCATTTAAAAATTGAAAGAAAAAACAGGAGCTTATTTGATAATCCTTCTTTTCTATATTTTTTTCATATCAATAGACCATTTATTAATGTATAATGCAATTAAAACTTCCATTTTCCCCAAAAAGATTCGTGCGGTTCAAGTTAATATATTGATTCACAGTGATTGTTTCCTAGGCTTACCCCCCCCCCCCCCCCATAAAAAAACAACAAATAATAGAAAAAACAACAACAACAAATAATAATAATAAAACACAACAAAACAAAACAACTGTATATACCGTACAAAAAATTAGTTAAAAATCTAGGTATATTCTAAATATTCAATTGCTGAATTTATTTTTGACTAGTTCTAGATCGATTATCTGGCTTTTCTATATACGCATTCTACGATGACACGTTCGATTCAGCATCACCTAACCCAAACGACTTTGTGTATCACCATGACCCAATGTCTGGCTGTCCAGCTCCAATACAGAACATCACAATCAACAGACTTGTTCGACAAATAGTGTTCACAAACAGCCGACCAGATGGATTTCAGTCCACCTGTTCAGGTGAAAACAGCAACCTTTACACGTCAATCGAAATTTGTGAAATTAAAGTAATGGGTAAGTTAGCACTCCGATTTTTATTGAAATTTATCACACCTGTGAAATTGTTTACAATTCATCAACATGAAGTTATCCTATACAACATTTGGGTAAATAGATATGAATAGAATAGTTCATTTCGTAAAAATCACAGATTGAAGCTATGGCATTAACAAAACTCGAAGTTTGAAAGAAATAAGTAGGAGGGTCATTGATTAATATGATTTTATGATTTTAGTAAATGGATAACTTAATAATAAATTGACTGAATCCATAAAAAATGTTTATTTTTTATTTACAGGTTGTGATGTAGACAGGTATTTTACTGGCTGCAGTCGTAAATGTCCTCAGTGTAGCCATCAATATTGTGACGTAATCAATGGATTATGTGTAGACAAGTGTCCGGATCCTAATGCTCTTACTGAAAATTGCATAGGTAAGGTCAGGTGCATGTATTAATTATTTTATTTAATTAATATTGTCTCTTTCATTGTTTTTAATTCGACACATAAATATTGTTTCAAAATTTTTAGTAATTTGTTTTCAGTCAGAAGGTATATTATTTCAGTTATTATTAGTTCCATGCAAATTGTTAGGATTATTTCCTTTGCGGATTCAAATATTACCGAGCGCAGCGAGAGGCAGGCGAAGCCCTCCTCGCGAAGCGAAGATTAATGCTTACACACATATATAAGAATATCAGTGACAAGTGAGAGTTGAATCAGGGGTTATATGTTTTACGGTGCTACCGTTGTGGCGAGCGCAGCAAGAATTACATATACCTTGCATCATTGTCAACTTAGTGTTATTTAGGTATCATGCAACGAACGTCAAAGGATTTTAGAGAGAGAGAGAGAGAGAGAGAGAGAGAGAGAGAGAGAGAGAGCAGTCCCTGTTTGTAGATGTGCAATTTCCCATTTTCAAATTTAATGGTTTGACAATATGCAATATCTGCATAACTATTTTATCTGTTTATTTTTTCTCTTTATTCTTTTTTATTTAGTTCAAAATGTCCTATTTTTTTATTTCCTCCCTACTCATATCTACTGTACATGCATGCAAAATTAGCTTAAAATTGGATCGATATGACAGTAAAGTATGGCTCTTGCTAGTATAAATATAATCTCTCTATAAAAAAATAAAAATTAAAAACAAATCATATGTCAATGAGGCAGGTATCACAGTCTATACTGAAATAGCTAGTACACGCATTAGAGATGTTTGATCCATTTCTAAATTTTTCTCGGCAAATATAGTGCGAGAGCACTGTGACATCATCCATGAACTTTTTTGTCTTTGTTTACGTATCACGAATATATACGAAGGTATTGAAGTATGTAACAAATCTCTTTGGTCTCGACAAAGCTTGTGCGGTACTCAAAACGTGTCTTCAAACCTCAAGACACCGTAAATTGCGAGTTAATTGTCGGCCATTTTTGGCATAGCACCACGGGTGAAATCATTCGAGAGCATAATGGGACGTAGACAAAAAAATTGTTTGACGAATCTGTACGCAGCTATGTTAAGGCTGTCCGAAGCTAAATTTATATCGGAAAACGATACTGTTTTAATTATCAAATAAACACTTTAACCGGGCGATTTTCTTTAAAACTTTGTTACATTAATAAACAGCGATATCCAACAACATATTTGATGCATTTTTGTGACGTCATATGTTGTTCTTAAGCACGTGACGTATGTATCCTAACACAGCATATGATCTATATAAATCGCATTGGCACAAGTGATAAATGACATTAAATCAAATATATTTTTATTAAAAATCCTTCGATAACTAATGTATTTTGCAGTTCTTGCTGGGGGTTCATATAAATATTTCGTTTATTTGAAATATTGTCAAAACATTTCGCCCCATCATCAAAATTA
>WFKH01011926.1:2443322-2461032 GCA_016163765.1 Magallana hongkongensis | reverse complement strand
GGTACGGTTCGTTTTAGAGGTGTAGTAGCACGTTTCAGGGTCTGTACTTTGACTGAGGTTGTTACTAAAACACTGAATGCATTTTTACACTATTTGTGAAACTCTGGAATCAACTCGGTGGTTGCTCACTTCAACAGGGAATCTGATTGGACCAAATCAAAAGTCCTTATCAATAAATTTAGAATAATTGTTTATTCAAGAAAAGCATAACAGATTTTACATTTACCATTCTTGAAATTTCCGTTTTCGAAACAAAGTTACTATTAATTCTTAACGTAATTCTAATAATCCAGCAAGAAACAGAATAAAAAATCAAAGTACTGAGAGTCCTGAAAGACGGACTCTTGAAAGTTTGAATTTGTAATTTACCACGTTTTCCTCGAATATGCTTAAAAATTTATGAGTTTGGATTAGGTGTTTCAACCTCTGATAAAATCCGGGTTTTTTTTTGCAATTGCCTGATACTTTGTCTAAAATCTTTACTAAATCCCGGCCAGGCCTGTCCTTCATTATTTTAGAAAATTGACGCAACAGTATTTTATATAAAATAAGAACCCAAGGGGAAAAAAAAACTTCGACTTAGCGGGAAAATTAGAAAATTGACACAACGGTATCTTATGTACAATTAGAGCCAAAAATTTAGAAAAAAACTACAGATAAGCGGGAATATCAAAACAACTATATCTAGGTATATTATTTAAATTATTTTATTTATTTAATTTTGTGATTCAAGGGAAAATCCACAAGTGGGTATCCGTTAAACAAGGTTTATGAAAACTCCGAAAACTCTCTGACTGCTGAATTACCGAACACAGTTAACATCTGTATACTGATAACAAACACAGGCACCTGACGCTAGAAATATTTCTTTTTACTATAAGATTATTCCAAGTACTATAACAATAACAAGGTTCGTCACGGTCGCCATTTTGATTTTTTAGACCGGCTTTTCTAACACGGTTTTCTAGCAGCGATTCATGTAAAATTAATAGGAAAAGATAATTCCGTTGGCCAATTACTACTTTTTGTTTAAACTCGTGCATAACGAATTACGATACAACCGTTCCTTTTATTAAAAATCATACTCCAAATTCAGTCTACTGCTTTTCAAATCGATAAAACTAGAAAATGGAGACCGGAAGTGAATTAATCACGTCATACTTCGGGGTAGACTTTTCCTGATTGGCTGTTATATTTGTCGCTAAAAATAAAGCAACAGAATGATAAAGATATAACTGATAAATGTACAGAGATTAGTCAATTAAAGGACTGGGTAGAAAAAAATAAGTAGAATGTCCAGATCAGTCACTCGGTGATAATGAAGGCGAGAGTTTCATGTCTAAGAAAAATATTCACAAGGCGATGATATGTTTTACTGACAATTGATAAAGCAGTGTTAATTGTATGATAATTTTAAATTGTTAATTTTAGCTATTAGTTCAGAATTCTTTTATTTAAAAATTTCTAATATATGCAAAGTTAACGCTTTTAACAGCAAAATTAACAAATGTTGTAGGAAATTGTCGTTTTAGGGATCGGTGTTCTTTCAATACACACTCGTCTATTAAGCGCAAAGTTTCATGTGTGTCGTGGAAAAAAATGAACTTAATTTCGAAAGCGATTGAATTTGAATTTTTCGAAGAGCTACGATATATGATTTGTAAATCAGATTTAAAAACTACGATATAAACTAGGAGTTTTTATCTTCTTAAAAATTGAGATAAGTACTATTTCTATTTACATGTACTACCACACGGTAAATTTAAAAAAATAAAACATAACAACCGTGCATTATTTCTGAATTCATAGGTCTAATACTGTTGTGAGATATTTGCCGATGGAGAAAGATCAGCCGAGTTTCTGATGATAGACATTAAGATATTTAATCATGAATGTGACTGATTTTGTACGTTATAAAGTATAGAAAAAAGTGTAAACTTATGTCTCATCAAGTGTAAAAAAAATTACATATATATTCCAACTAAGCCGGGCAACATGAACATTACTAATTAACTTGGTTCTTCAATACATAAGATTGTATATATTGTTTGATGTATTGGTCACCCATAATGTATAATCTATATAGATTTTGCTTACAATGCATTGTTCAAAATTTAAATTCAGTTTTAAATTAGTTAACTAAAGAGTCAATGAACGAGAAGGCAAATTCAAACTTGTTATTATTTTCTATGAACAAAATTCCTGTAGAGATGAACAGCAGTCATACGGCAAGTAGACTGGAAGCCAATGAAGAACCTATTTAATATGTAAGACAGCTGGCTGTGTATAACCCGTTCAGATTTTAACTTGGGCTCGCGCATGAAGTTTGGTAGTATTCAGGTGATAGATTGTTAAAATAAAATTCACAGCTTTTCAAAAACGCCACATTGCGTTTGTGAACTTTACTTTCGATTCAACCTTCAACCGTTTATATTAATTAATCAGCTCGTCCACCAACTGAATCGTCAACGGCGTTGTGCATTCAGTTACGTACCTCATTCCTCAAATCGCTTCAATTATTGAATTCGAGCAAGAATATTTTGAACAAAAACTACTTTTTGTTTATTTTCTTTATAGAATTTGGTTTATACATAGAGGACTTACGAAAATTTAATGCGTGTTTTTTATAATATATATTTACTGAAATGCATGAAAACTTTCTGCATTCTTTTCTTACGCGTAGACTCAATTCATGTGTTCTACGCGTGCCTTCCGGTTTGAGACTTCGGCTGACAGTAAACTAATAGACGGGGTCACGTGACCCCGTCTAAAAATAAACGCTAACCAAATCTCACATGCTGTTAATGCAATCGTGCAGAATGAAAACAATAAATAACAGATAAGTTTAATTATTTTCTCGTTAAGCTCTACAGAACTTTTATTTTCATCATGTAAACAATTTATTTTTAACACTTTAGACTGGAGAGTTCTGAAGCGGCAACATCTTCGCTAGCCAAGGGTTTTCGGTCCACTCTGCTCCCCATAAAATCTTGGCGGATTTCATCATGAAAACTCGGTGACAAGCTCCGTTTAATGATTGGCTGCGAGTAGCTGATCCAATCGCAGCGTTGTAAACATTCGCTTATAAATAAACTTTTAAAAGAAACACACGTGTGATCTTTGGTAAAACATTCGGTGCTTTTCACAAGTTGAAGCACAAGTGCTCGAGTACAATATCTCTACAAGGATGGTCTAACCAGATCACTTTAAAAAATGATATATTTTGCTGGATTTTACAGAGATTTACAAACTTGTCAAGGCTCGCGCGATCGTAGTATGGGAAGTAAACATGGCGAATGAAGAAGTTGCCTATCCCGTTAGTATATACATGTACGTCCCTGTTTATGGTTAGAGTTTCAATTGTTCAATGAGCTGTATTTTATTTATTTCTTTTGTCCACAATAATTACGACAACGATACCTGGTTTTATGGCTTGAATGCATTAATATATCGCGACTTTTTCACTCCCGGTACAGGTCTCTACAAACACTAGGCCTATAAATAAAATATTCCTTGCTTTCTCTAGGTTATATCTTCATTCCCAACGAATAGCATCGTTAATTATGTTCCTATTCTTGCTAGTCAACATGTTTTCAAGTTGTATTTATCCCGTAGCGTGTATATTACCCGTTGTTTCATTCGATTAAAATGTAAATATACAAGGGGCGCAACTCAAGTTGCTCGCTAGATAGCGCCACCGCATCACCGAGTTTTCGTAATGAAATCCGCCAAGGGTTAATGGGGAGCAGAGTGGACTGAAAACCCTTGGCTAGCGAAGATGAAGCGGCAAATTCAAATTCGAAAACAGTTAAAAAAAACATTCGTTCGAGACCAAAAAAAAAAAAATTGCAAATAAAAAACCCAATAAAAATACAATAAAAAAAACAAAAGGCCCATGGGCCACATCGCTCATCTGAGTAACAATAGGCATGATAAAATCAGCTTAATGAAGTCATAATATAAAATATCTGGACAATGTGGTATAATGCATGTCGATCCTGTATAAATACAAATTCATTTTCCCCCTGAATATTCTCATGTTTATAATCTCATCCCTTTTCTAACTGGATGATTTTATAGTCATATCACATGTTGAGCATTGCAGTTCTAAACGAGATCCTAAACCATTTATTATACATAGGATATAAAACTACATCAAACTCTGAACCCCTTGTGAGGTCCAAGAATCGTCCAGGGGCCAGAGTCTAAACAATTTTAAAGAATCAGCAATATGTGAAATGCTTGCATATAAGTAAAACCATATGCTTTCACACAAGTTTCAGCTTTTCTGGCAAATTTGTGTATGAGAAGAAGATTTTTAAAAACTTTGATCTATATATTCCTATGTAAAAGTTTGACCCCCATTGTGGCCACACCTTACCCCCAAGGATCATGATTTTCACAACTTTGAATCTACACTACCTGAAGAAGCTTCCACATAAGTTTCAGATTTCCTGTCTGATTGGTTTCTGAGAAGAAGATTTTTAAAGATTTACTCTATATATTCCTATGTAAAAATTCAACCCCCACTGTGGCCCCACCCTGCCCCTGGGGGGTCACTATTTTCACAGCTTTGAATTTACACTACCCGAGGATGCTTACACAAAAGTTTAAGCTTTCCTGGCTGATTGGTGTCTGAGAAGATTTTCAAAGATTTACTCTATATATGCCTATGTAAAAATACGATCCCCTATTGTGGCCCCAACCTACCCCCGGGGGTCATGTTTTTTACAACTTTGAATCTACAGTAACTGATGATCCTTCCACATAAGTTTCAGCTTTCCTGGCTGGTTTCTAAGAAGAAGATTTTTAAAGATTTACTCTATATATTACAATGTAAAAATTCAACCCCCATTGTGGCCCAATCCTAGCTCTGGGGGTCATGATTTTCACAACTTTGAATCTAAACTACCTGAGGATATTTCCACACAAGTTTCAGATTTCCTGGCTGATTAGTTTCTGAGAAGATTTTTTAAGACTTTTCTCTATACATTCCTTTGTAAACAATCAACCCCCCAATTGTGGCCCCACCTTACCCCCTGGGGTCATGATTTTCACAACTTTGGATCTACACTACCTGATGATGCTTCCACACAAGTTTCAGCTTTCCTGGCTAATTGGTGTCTGAGAAGATTTTTAAAGATTTACTCTATATTTTCCTATGTAAAAATTCAACCCCCCATTGTGGCCCCACCCTACCTACGGGGGTTATGATTTTCACAACTTTAAATTAACTCTACCTAAGGATGCTTCCACATAAGTATCAGCTTTTCTGGCTGATTAGTTTCTGAGAAGAAGATTTTATAAAGATTTACTCTATATATTCCTATGTAAAAATTCGACCCTCATTGTGGCCCCACCCTACCCCCGGGGTCATGATTTTCACAACTTTGCATCTACACTACCTGAGGATGCTTCCACACAAGTATCAGCTTTCCTGGCTTAATGGTTCTTTAGAAGAAGATTTTTGAAAATTTCACGAAGATTTTTGATAATTGCTAATTATCTCCCTTTGTAAAAGGGCGTGGTCCTTAATTTTCACAATTTTGAATCCCCTTTGCCTAAAGGTGCTTTGTGCCAAGTTTGGTTGAAATTGGTCCAGTGGTTCTGGAGAAGATGTCGAAAATGTGAAAAGTTTACAGACAGACGGACAGACGGACAGACAGACAGCTTTCATCTCAGGTGAGCTAAAAAACAAATAAAGTCTTAGAAGAATATATTAAGAGAAAAAATTAGCTTGCCTGATTGGTACTAATTAACTATTTGTTCGGACAAATTAGTTATTTGTTTATAAAATCATTATTTGTAACGATTATAATAGACTATCTGATCTGGCAATGATGTAGATGAGGGGGAAGGGGTGTTCTGTGATCAAGGCAACCCTTTCCTTGAAATGATAAATTGCTATAAACACATAGACGCTATACATGTACTTGTCACTAACTTTTACCAGGGCATCAGAACAAGCGGCACAGGAAGTCGCCGCCCCAATATTTTCTTCCAAAATAAATAAATAAAAAAAACCCTAAATTGTTTAATCAAAGACTTAATTGTTTAATCACGTCGATCTGTAATCATTGGAGCGGCGATTATGAATAATATATGACATGTCAGCACAGCATTTACGGACCTCCATATAAGGATTTTTGGACGTTATTGAAGTGTAGCAGAGACTAATAAATTAAATGTAAATTTACGTGGACATAATTGGTGCTTATACATGCACATGTGCGGATCCAGAAATTTTTCCACGGGGAGGGTATCCCCCTAGCGATATCTATATTTGACGGGAACGAGAAGGGGGGAGTATTCATGGTAGCTTTACTATATGTAGATTAAAGAAAGTTAAATTTTATGTCGGTAGGGGATGCCAGCTTTCTACCCTCAACACCCTTTATTCTTTTCTTATATAAATGTGAGTTGCGTTATCTTGATAAACATTTTATGACGTCAAAGGTTAAACAAAAATTAAGTACAACTTTTCTTTGATTTTTCTATAGTGCAATCAAATGAGCGACGATATAATTTATCAAATTCAAGAATCATGTGAAACATGATAGAGTATCAATTTCATATCACATATTTTCTAAGTCCCGCTGGAACATCCATCTATTAAGGCACACATTAGAAACAACTTTTGTTTTTTTTTTTAATTTCTAAAATGTTACCTGACGCTTAACGGCGGTTTTTAAACATTCTAGGGGAAATATACATTTATACTAGACCATTTTCATTTCTACGGTAATTTTTGACATCAAAGCAAATCTATTATTCTGAAACCAAGATCGAGCGCTATTTGGTAACTTGTCCAAGCATCTTTAGATTAAGAGGTTCAAAACATTCAGTTTAGGTTTTAATGTGTCAATGGTGCTATGTTTTAACGGACATAAAACAATTACGTCTTTAACCATTCTCTTATCGGCAGAAAAATGCTATTTGGAAAACTAGGTTGCATTAAATATAATAAACCTGTCTTAACCTATCTCTGCTTAAGGTGGAATATTTCTCTAATAAGAGAGATAACTTCTGAAGAAAATAATTTCAATTTGTTTTTGTTTTCTCACAATTATTAAGTCATGTAGCAACAAGGGAAGCGGTGATGGACCCAAATGTTTGTTGGAAGGCAACCTTTATTTATATTCAAATATCGAAAAAGAAAATTTCAACAAAAAGAACTGAACTCCAACTTTAGGCAGGAGGAAAAAGTAAAGAAAACTTCTACAAAAAATTGCAAGATGCGAATCATATTGATCAAATTTTTATGAGGCAATATCTACGTGCATACCCCTCCCTTCCCCCCAACGGACTAATGTTTTTAAAAAATAGAACTAAATTTTATGTTTTACATACAGTTCAGTACATGAACAGTACGTGTTTGGTGTTTTAGGCCAGAATTTTTTTGGATAAAATTCCTCTTCTGTCTATTTATAGCTAGTCCACAAAGGTGAATAAATTAAAATTGGGACAAACGTGACAACTGCAAACTCTAGACCTAGTTATCATCGTTTGAAACTTATAACATTTCAAATGTTTAAAATTGAAAAATGGTTTTATATTCTGAGAGAGAAGATACGGGACAACAAAATTAAAAAAAAACAAAAACAAGTATCACATTCTAGTCAAGACAATATATCCCTATATTGAGATAATACTAATTACAGGAAGATCATTCATTTAATCCCTCTTTTTGTGTTATAACAAAATGCTCTGGTTTACAATTTTAGCCTTTCTAAAACATATGGATCAATTTACTTTTTACACAGGCATGAATCTCATATGAAATTCGCATGAAGTTCATGCGAATTCTTTGCATGAGAAAGAGACGAAAAGTAACACGCATGAATTTCATGCGAAAACTTCATACGATTTTGACATAATTTTCATGCGAATATCATACGAAAAAAATTTCGCACGATATTCATGCGAAAATGTTTATCTTATGTTTCATTGTCGTTTCATGCGAATATCATGTAAATATCATGCTATTTTCATACAAAATACAATGCAGCTTCATTTAATAATCTTGAAATCTTCTATGATCTTTTTTTTTTATCTAAATTTGAGAATATAATCTGTTATTGAAAAGAAAACTGAAGTCCTAATCGATTTGCTTCATACAGAATTAACAGAAAACAATGACAATAATCTTCTTAGGATAATCATCTTTATTTAGATGAGAACAAATTTCAAATTTCTTCTTCCTCCTCTTCTAAAAAAGGCTTGTTGCTTCATCAATCTACAAGAAAGTTTACATAATGCAGTGTACATAAAAATTTCTATTCCTGAATGGCATATCTATTTAAATGTGCATTATTAATATTGGAAGATATAAACAAAATTCATTGATATATGACATGCAATTGGTAACATGATCAATGCTCGTTAAAGCAGATTTAATCAGATACAGTAAATTTATGTATGTCATAATTATCTGAATGCTACCATTCTCACTTTATCACTCTGATACATGTCCTTATTGTTAATTAATTTATGCTTTCAGTTTGTTAATTTATTACATAAGCAAAATCACTCACCTGAGCATCAATCGCCATAAATTATTAAATCTACTTTATGCTGCCAAAAACACTTGGACAACTTTGAAGAGAAGTGTACATCTTGTTTAAAAGTATTTTCAAATTTTTTCTCACATAAACATCAAGCCCCTTTTGTTGATTCAATTTTTTTCAGAAAAACATTTCTAAATGTCAAAAACAACTTCTATTGTGGCCCAACCCCATCCCTAGGGACCATTAAATGAACAAATTTGAATCTACACTACCTCAAAATGCTTCCATTCAAGTTTCAGCTTTTCTGACCAAAGGGTTTTTAAGATTTTTTTTAAAAATGAAAACAATTTTTTTATAATTCTAAACTCTCTAAAGGAAGGTGTGGCTTTTCATTTTTAAATTAACAAACTAGAATTCCCTTTCACCCAATAATGTTTTGTGCCAAGTTTGGTTAAAATTGGTTCAGTTGTTCTGGAGAAGAAGGAGAAAATGTCAAAAGTTTACAGAGGGACAGAGACTGCCTAGGGACAGAATTAAGACAGACAATAGTGATCAACACTTGAGCTTTTAGCTCAAGCCGGTTGTTTGAATTACTTCAATGAGCTTCAATGTTTAACATTGATCCAAATTATCATACAACTCTTAAATCATAAAAGTATTACTAACCACTGATTCATGAATTGTTTAGGTTTCCTGAATGTTGTTGGTTGTCACATTGTTAAAATCTTTTCCAAAGAGTCTCTGCAGATCTGCATTTGCATACTTAAGGTTCACTGCAAATATTATTGATGTGTTACTAAGTTATTTCATTCTTGCTTGGCCTTATAAATATCTGAATATAAGTAATATAAGTAATACAACTATTGTAATCTTTATATTCATTAATGGTTATCTTATTTAATAATTCACAACTCCTATACACATTCCTGACAAAACTGAATTGTTGTGCTTACTTAATTATGAGTCTTATTGGTGGAAAAACACTCTGGGGAAATATGGAAGGATCTTTTCTTCTCTTCATTGGATTTATATCTCAAATACTTGGAAGAAAACAAGCATATGTAATAAACAGTTTTCAAGCTTTGGATTGGCTCGAAAAATCTCAGTATATTTAGTACTTTGATTTATCCTCACCTTTTATACAGACAACAAGTATGTCATCATGTTCACACCTCCAACCAAATAGTACGAACTCCATATCCGTGTAGGGATGTTTTTGTCATGCTTCAATGAAAAAGATATCAGATATTTTATTACATAAGCCTATAACATTACGCTAAAACAGCTGTAAAATTACGCTGTGGCTACAAGGTGTCTCTGATCATCATCACGCTACATGTACCCTTCATCTTCATTATGCAGTTAGGCCTAATTGTAAGGAATACTTAAATATTCTTCAAAAATTTCGTATGATGGTTTTTTCATCAAAACGGGAAGCAGTGATCTTCCGATAATACTTAAAAATTTCATGTTTCTTACCTCTGTCAATCACTGTAGTCCAGTCTCGTTCCTGCTGACGTCACAAATACAAATAAATACAAATAATTTTATTGGCACAAACACAATTGCAATAATTGGCAAAGGCTCAATGAGTATACAGGAACATCAGTGTAAGTTTATAATAACTGCATGTACAGTTTTTATATATATATATATATATATATATATAACACTAATAAAAAATAACAGAAAGCCGATTCAAAACTCTACCGGTTTCATTGATATCTTCGGGAGTTTTGAGCAATCACCATAGATACATAGGTACATACATTTCAAATGGCCATTGTGACGTCATAAAACATCAAGTATATGTTGCGCTATTCAGAGTTCATTATGACGTCATAGCATAAGCATTTCATAATAGTACGGGAAAAACATAAAATATATTCGAATATTCTATAACTGTAAATGAAAAACATAAAATATGTTCAAATATAAATAATCATAATGCTTTCAGTTGTGGTTTATATAATGAAATGAAATGTTTTTCTTTTGTTTCACGTTCTTTTTCGGTTGTTGTTTTATAAAATTTATAGATAGGACACACTGTAAAGTTCGGAATAATGTTTTTGGCACAGTCTCTGAGGTGTCCGCTAACAGCCGTGCACTGGTATTTTGTTTCACGAATCTGTTGTCGGTGGACGGTCATTCGATGTCTGAGTGTATCCCCGGTTTGGCCAATATAGTGTTCCCCACGTCCAGAACATGAAATTGTTTTATTGCCTTAATGTCAAATTTTTAACAAAAACGACAATAGTATGTCAACATATGAATGAAAGAATGTTTTAAATGTGTTATGCATTGATTTGTCATAATTTAATTTTAACATGAAAAACATGCAATTTTCATGTGTATTTCGCATAAATATTGTATGAATTTGACACAAATATCTAATCACATGAAAAACATGCGAAAAAAATTTCGTATGAAAATTGTACAGTGATATTCGCACAAGAAACTTTTCGTCTGATTTTTGCATGATTATTGCATGATTTTCATGTGAAAAGGAAATCGCATGAAAATCATGCGAGCCACTTTTCCCTATGTATATCGTATTCAAATTTTAAAACAAGACCTTTTTTTTGAAAAAGTAGAAACTGTGGTAATTTATCATGTACTGTATGTAAACCATGTATGTAAAACCTTCAATATTATATGATAAAGAAAGATAACTCTTGCTGATTGAAGCAATTTTTGTTACCAACCTATACAACAAAGTGCTATTCTGAACTAAAAAGCAGCGCTTCTTTATGTTGTGTAATGCGAGTTGGCAATGTATATAACTATATATTATTGTCATATACAGTTAATATTTTAATTTTATGCTGCGATGGTAAAATTTGCTTTTTAGCTCACCTGAGCTGAAAGCTCAAGTGAGCATTTGTCCGTTATCTGTCGTCGTTGGCGTTGGCGTCGGCGTTGTCGTTGTAAACTTTTCACATTTTCATCTTCTTCTCCAGAACCACTGGGCAGATTTCAACCAAACTTGGCACAAAGCATCACTGGGTAAAGGGGATTTAAGTTTGTTCAAATGAAGGGTCACACCCTCTTTAAAGGGGAGATAATTTAGAATTATTTAAAATTTGTAGGTATTTTTCAAAAATCTTCTTCTCAAAAACTATTAGACCAGAAATTTTGTAACTTGTATGGAATCATCCTCAGGTAGTGTAGATTCAAGTTTGTTCAAATCATGGTCCCCGGGGGTAGGGTGGGGCCACAATGGGGGGATGAATTTTTACATAGGAATATATAGAGAAAACCTTTAAAAATATTCTGGGAAAGTTTTCAGTCCAAAAAGTAGTAACTTGTGTGAAAGCACGGGTTGTGCAGATTAAAGTTTGATCAAACCATGATTCCCTAGAGAAAAGTGGGGCCACAAAGTGGGGGGGGGGGGCGGTTATATACGAATAGAGAAAAAATCTTCTTACAGGTACAACAACAGAATGGGCTATGTATTTACCATAAAATATGTGGATAAAAATCGGCAGATGTTTTAAATTTTTTGAGCAAGATCTACTGTACTTAGATGTCAAGATATTTTGATTTTGATACTGTAATGCTAATTTGATCAGAGTTAAGGCTATTGTTGCTCAGGTGAGCGATGTGGCCCCTGGGCCTCTTGTTCTTATCACTATGTCTAGTTTTTTACATATCATGATTAGACACATTATTAATTTTGAAAAATCCAGCAGCGCTTTATCACTTCAACTTTGTTTCATTTAAATCTATTGATGTTGACTTCGATGAAAACCAATATGAAATTAAAAAATAAATATATATAGTAAAATTAATAGCAGAGGAATATTACACTTTATATCATTTTCATTATCTATTGTTTTAAGGGATTAGTGTGCTAATCTTATTTCAATATTTGTATTTTAATAACTGAGACGCATATTAATGTACAAGTGTACAATGGTAATTGTTTAAAAAAAATTATGTTCAATATCTCTTTACTCAGGATTTTAGATACAAACCAAGTCATGTACAGTACCATCATAATTATTCATCTGTATTTTGGAAATGAACTTTGCGCAAAATTGAATTCGTGAATTTTATGTTGAGCTAATATTAAAAATTACAACGATCTGTTTTCAAATCCTTTCTTGGCTTTTGGTTTGTGTCTTATATATCAAAACAGATGTTGACTGTGTTTTTGGACAACATTCATTTAATCCACTTCCCCTTTTACAGAATATATTGTCAGACGCAAATTTTGTCCCTCGGGGAACTAACATTATCGATATCTTCAACCTAAGTCAATATTTGTATAATATGATTATATGAATAAAAGTGCAAATGCAACGCTTACTAATAAAACTTTCTTCTTTAAATTTTACCTCAACTTGTATCTATTTATTACCTTATATCCACCGTGGATAAATTTGCAATAGGTTTGTGAAGTGCATGAATAAAATCAATAAATTTCTTTTTCTTTCAATTATAAAGTTGAAAAACAAATAGAATTTTCATCATGATAAACAAAATATATTTTGAGATGCATACATGTTTGAACGCCCTTTAAACATATATGTATTTATTTATAAATGTGCCGATAATATATTTCGGTTGTTTGAGGAAAATGAATGTGAACAAATGTGTTCATCATAGAAAGTTTTTTTCTTCCTTAAAGAACAGGCACCAAAAATAATTAAAGAAAGAATAACAATTGCAGAAGAATGGTAGAGAAATCTGTGCGTAAATACAAGTTGTAAAATCAAAACACCGAACATACATGTTGTAAGATCAACACGTTTGAACTTTTTGTTCGGCCTAAAGAATTCACGTGAATAGTTAAATATTTGTCAATTGATTATTTATTGAAAATTTAACCTTAAAGCGAATCATTGAGGAAACATTGTGTCTGATTAGAAAAAATAATAAATTGCATGCGTGAACAGGCGAATAGGTAAAAAAAACAAAAAACAAAAAAAAAAAAAAACAGTAATATAAAAATAATTCCATTACCACTAATTAAAACAAAGCATATAAACATGTATTTAAAGGTAGATCTATAATAAAAAAACACTCGTTCTCGAGTCCATAGACGGTTAATATGTACACGCTATGGTATGAAAAAGTAAACGCTTATGATTTAATTTCCTGAACGAAAATTTACTGTCGCAGTCAGATATTGCATAAATATACGATATTTTTTTATAAGATAGTCTTAATTTCTTTTAATCTACTCCAAAATGACATGAATATTTGTGTTCAGTATAAAGATTTATAAGGCGACTGGGTCTTACTGACGTCATTAGCAAGGAGGCTATCGTTCTTTACAAAAATGTAGATTATCAGGAACGCGGCTATGTTAAGGCTGCCCGAAGCTAAATTTATATTGAAAAACGATACTATTTCAATTATTGAAAAAATACTTTAAACGAGCGAATTTGTTTTGTTACTTAAATTAACAGTGATATTCAACACTATATACTTATACTTTGGGATCATGATTTGAACAAACCTGAATCTTCAAAACATAAAGATGCTTCCAAACAAGTTATATCTTTTCTTGCCAATATGGTTTTTGAGAGGAAAATTTTAAAGTATTTTTATCTATATCATCCTATGTAAAAATTGAGAGTCAATGGGTTCCAATCTTAACCCGGGGAACATGATTTGTAGGAAGTTGAATTTAAACTACATAAAAATGCTTTCACACAAGTTTCAGGTTTATTTGCCAAATTTTTTTTCATCAGATGCTTTTTGAAAAAAACACCAACAAATTTTACACAATTTTACATTATCTTTCATAAAAAGGGCGTAGCCCTCATTTGAACATATTTGAATTCCCTTCAGCCAATGATGGTTTATGTCAAGTTTGGTTAAACTTGGCCGGGCGGGATGGGATTAAAGGCAAACAGTTTGCGGTCGTTCTTTAGACGCTTGTGTCAATTTGTTTCTTTTATATATCAAACCTTTTTTTATCTATAAAGTTTTTAACATACCTTAAGGCGATGAAACGGTAAAAAAAAATTTAGAAATAAAACGAGTGAAATATCACTTTGATTTTTGAATAAATATACGCAGCATTGTTAAGATGTACTAAAGTTAACAAAGTACATGATTTTTTTTATTCTTTCGCAAGCGAGAAAATTTTCAGTTTGCAGTATGTTAAGTTGTTTCATTATAATATAGTTTGTTTTTAACTGAAACAGCATAGTAAAATCACTTTGTATAACACGTAATGGGGTCCCCAAAATTGACAGGTTATGATCATTTTTCTGAAAGCTGACCTACTGGAAACAGTTCATCTGCAAACATTAAACAATACACGCCGCCGACGTAAATAATGTATGATTGGTGAACTCGCTTATATATACACGTTAACAAAATGCAAGAGCTTGAGGAATTCTCAGAACAATTAATTCTTCACCAAATATTGAGTTTATAAAAATATGTAAATCAGTTGATAAAGCTATTGGTTAAAAGGAGCAAAATGAGGGCAAGTAAAACGACAACTAGTAAAAGTAGTTAACTAAATAAAGACATTTTTATATGGAATGTTTGCACAAGATGTGGTTGGAAATAATGTAAATCTGTTCAAAACTAGCGGTTTTTTCATGTGCCTTTAATATAATCTAAAAAATACATGTATCGAATGCATTTTAGCTCTATAGTCTTACCCTATTCATAGACCTGCAGCAAGGTAACATACGTATGGTTTGTCACAAGTATACACTTTTGATAATTTCGGCAGTCATGAGTAACCTGGTATTTTTTTTCATTCTTTAATAAGATGCTGTTCTATTTGTGCATAATTTAGTCGGCACCAGTAGCCAATCAGCACTATGCTTAATTAACCAATCAGAAAGTATGTGGTTTAAGGAAAGGTATTGTTTATAATCGATGAAGCAACATCAGCAAATCTGGTGATATCGGTTTAATAAAAAACACACTTGTTGTTTTATTTGATTGCATAGTTAACATTTCCCATACCTTTTAGTTGCAAAACTAAATAGTAAACCTTAAAGCTGAACACTGCTCGTAAGTAGGCACTGTCCGCCATATTTCTCTTTCAGCACTGCTGTCCCTACAACTCCTATATAACACGAAAACCCCTATACAGTTTAAAGTACTTTGCTGTAGAGATCTCACCTGTGTGGACGTACACATTGCCTCGCCGTTTTACTCGGTCGCGATGAAATTATCAAATTTTACGCAACTTTTTCAAGCCAAAAAACTACTAACATCAAATAAATTGGTAAATGCAATATTTACAAACAGAATATGCACATATAATAAGAAATAAATGCATAAAGTCCAAAGACTATGAAAGGAATACTACACGTCGGAAACGAGTAAAAGTTGTGCAATCGGGTGTAACGAAATCGAAGGGTTGTCGGTGCCTATTTACGAGCGGTGTTCAGTTTTAACAATGCTGCGAATTTTAAAACTAGGTTGCTGAAACTCTTTTTACTAACCAGTATTATCTTTAAAATGAAATTATCATCAAATGAGCTTTTGATAATGAATTATTCTGTTCTATTTATTAGCAATATTCTATCTTACAGTTCTCCGGACCATATTTTGGGTATTTGTCCTTTTATTTTGCAGTAAATGTTGCTCATGCACCTGGTCAAACATTACAAGGGACAGCGAGTATGAGTGAATATCCCTTTCCAAACAAACAATGGATAGCGGGTAATGTTGTCGATGGAAATACAAACCAGACCGCTGATGGAGGATCATGTGCCATAATGGACTTTTCTAAGAATTACAGATCAGTTTGGATGAAAGTGCAATTAGGAAAACGTTTTAATATTGCATACATAAAACTTTTCTTTCGAAATGAATTAAGTAAGTTAAATGCGTGTTTTCGCAAATGAGTAAAACCAACCTCACAAAAAAGATACGCAAAATTAGGGGGATGCAAAAAGAGTTATTTTTAGTTTAAAAAACCCTCACAAACATACTTATTTTAAAATCGTATCAGTAGAAATGCTTAGATGAAATATGAATGACTGCATATTCTGAGTTGACACTTGATGTCATTAGAAGAATATACGAATCAATAAAAATGAAAATTAAAAAAAAGTTATAATATCATTATTTACGTTGAACTCTTTTATGCACATATAACTACTTTGATCCTAATTTTAAAAAACCGGAAACGGGCTTGCGCTTTAAATTTGTTTATATTTGTGCATGCAACATTTGCTTTATTTGCCACTGTGTACTTAACAGAAGTAAACAGTTCTACTTTTTGGCGCATTCAATTTTAAACACAGCATTTCTTTTTATGCAGCACTCAATGTGCAAAAACAATCTTGGTTTTTTTTTCTTTTTTACAACGCTAAAATTTGTTTTATATCTGTAATATCAATAAAAAAATCATTTGGGTTCGTATGAAGTCATTTATGTACACTGACCTACTGCATGCAAGTTCCAGTTTTTTCTATTACTAGAATCTTTATTACTTTAATATTTACTATGTCTAAAACGTGACGTCTATTTTGATGCAATATTTTGTAACTAACAAAAATACATTTTGTGTTTTAATTTCTAGCTCTTAATCGAATGACTGGTTTTTCAATTTACGCATACTACGATGCCACTTTCAATCCTTCAACACCAGACCCAAATAACCTTGTGTACCACCAAGACCCCATGTCCGGTTGTCCAGTCCCAATACAGAATATCACAATCAACAGACTTGCTACACAAATAGTGTTTACAAACAGCCGACCAGCAGGATTTCAAACAAACTGTCCAGAAACAAACACTTTTTACACTTCAATTGAAATTTGTGAAATAGAAGTAATGGGTAAACGGTCTTAATGGTATATATAGTGAAGTTATGAATAGAATCGAAAAAAGATATCACATCAAGTACTAACGGTTTCGTACAAAAGGCATTATTAATTGTTATTTGTAGGTTGCGATACAGATAGGTATTCTCCTGGGTGCGGTAGTGTATGCCCCATAAAATGCACTAATCAACATTGTGACGCATTCAATGGATCCTGCGTGGAGGGATGTACAAAACCAAGCGCTCTAACAGCAGATTGTCTTGGTGAGCTTCACTGTCATATAGTACGATACGATTTTTTTTTCATGAAGCGGAAGGAACATGCAAACATGCAAAAGTCACTAGTACATTTTTATTTAGTCTCGTAATACCTAAAATCCTCTTTTAAAGTAATTGCTTAGGGATAATCATAAAACAATGCACACACACACACACACACACACACACA
>WFKH01011926.1:2407847-2434389 GCA_016163765.1 Magallana hongkongensis | reverse complement strand
TCAAATCATGATCCCCAGGGGTAGGATGGGGCCACAATGGGGGGTCGAATTTTTACATAGGAATATAAAGAGAAAAATCTTTAAAAATCTTCTTCTTAGAAACCGATCGGCCAGAAAAGCTGTAACTTGTTTGAAAGCATCCTCGGTTAGGGTAGATTCAAGTTTGATAAAATTATGATCCTTATGGGTAGGGTGGGGCGTCAGTTAGAGGGGGGGGGGTTGAATTTTCACATTTGAATATATAGAGAAAAATTTTTAAAAATCTTCTTCTCAAAAACCGATCATGCAGAAAAGCTGCAACTTGTATGGAAGCATTCTCAGGTAGGGAAGATTCAAGTTTGTTCAAATCATGATCCCAGGGGGTAGGGTGGGGCCACAATTTGGGGGGGGGGTTACAAATTTTTACATAGGAATATATAGGGAAAAATCTTTAAAAATCATCTTCTAAACACAAATTGTCTAGAAAAGCTTCAGTCGGTTTAGATAGTGTAGATTAAAATTTGTCAACATCATATCCTTCAGGAGTAGGGTTGGGCCACATGGGGTGGGGATTCCAATTTTACAGAGGAAAACATTTAAATTATTCACAAAAACTCAAATGTTATTATATATGGTTTTACTTATATGCAAACATTTTGACATATTGTTGATTCTTTAAAATTGTTTAGACTCTGGCCCCTGGACAATTCTTGGACCTCACAAGGGGTTCAAAATTTGATGTAGGTTTATAATCCATATATAAATAGTTGTTTAAGTCTGATCATCTTCTTGAGAACTGCAATGCTCAATATGTGATATGACTGTAAAACCACCCTGTTACAAAGGGGCTCAATGATAAACATAAGAATATGCAGGGGGGATTTTTTTTTTTAATACAGAATCTATTATACGACATTGTTCAGATATTTTGTATATGACTCCATAGAGCTGATTTTATTATGTTTATTGTTGCTCAGGTGAGCGATGTGGCCCATGGGCCTCTTGTTTCTGAGCCCATTGGAGTTCCGATTTAAACACGCTGGTTCCATATAACTTGTATTTGCGTCTTATTGTCCTACAATTTGTCCTTGCTCTAAAACAGTCAGCATTAAACCATTGTTTTGTTTTGTTATTTCTAACTGAAGTTTTATTACGGGGTAAAAATGTCCCAAAAGTGGTTTTGGCTGAGGATAATAGTACATCAGCTAAAATATTGAACAAAAAATCTACATCTTCCTTCTGTATTTCGACAGAGTCACGTACATTGTCATCTATAGTTTGTTCAATTCTTAATAAATTTAATGTATTTATATTTTAACAAAATTCGTTCGACTTGGTTGGATCCCATGCCATAATTCTTTTTGTAAGATTAGCATGATATGATACATCTTTAAAATTTTCGTTATCTAACGACATTTTAGAACTTAACAAACATGTTAATGGCATGTGGATATCAGAGTACAAACAATTAAATTCTAATGCTTCAAAACGTTTCACAAACTTTAAAAAATCTGCATTACAAAAAAAGCGGTCAACAACACTTGCTCTTGTAGTGGTGAAATTCCAACTATCTGCATTTCCGTGAACTCTTCCACTCCTTATATATAAGATATTTGTTTTACAAAAATTCAACAGCTGGTTTCCAAACAAAAATTGTTTTTTATCACAACCTTTTCTATCAATATTAAATAAATGTTAAAAATATTCAACTTGTCAACATCAGTTAGGATATCACACTCTATATAAATCGATACTTCAATATTTGTCGAATCACTTTCCGCAAAAAAAACTTTCTAGTCAGATACTCTGGCGTTAAAATCGCCTGTTAAACACACGTAATCAAACTGAGTTATTAAATTTAAGTACTATTTCGTTAAATGCTTCTGGTGAACTATAATTTGAACATTGAGGTGGGATGTATACAAAACCAAATAAAACATCACTCTCACAATCAAACAATTCACCCTTCACCTTAAACCAAAAAACATATTTGCATTCTGTTTCTATAGGCGTAATACATTTAGATAAGTTTTTACGGCATCCGACCACGAAGCCACCCGACCGGATTCGCGCACACACCTGTCTTTTTTTTTTTCGCAAACAATACGTAATTGTCCAGTTCGATGATGTCCAGGTCGTCTGTTTTTGTTTCGGTGAAACACAATAAATCGTAACGGTTCACTAGTTCTATAAACTCTGGATAGTTGAGACGTCTGTTGATACCGCAAACGGTTATGGATAGTAGTTTGAGAGTATTTTCAGAATATTGTAGGTTAAAATCGTCGGAAGTTTCAGTCTGAGAATAGTTAAGAGAGTCGGTGTCTTAGAAAGTATGCTGATCATCAGTCGCGTTTTCATCACGCCCTTCACGGTTTCTCTATCTCCTCTGTCCCTGGATCTATGTGTGAACGTCGGTGCCGCTGCTGATAACCGCCTCGGGTCGGTGGGCCCAAAACGTGTCGGCGGATCTAGTTGAGGGTTGTTTGTTTCATCACCGGGTGGGAGTGTGAATAATTCGCCATCAATGTAGAGTTTGTCGAATAAGAGCTGGGCCCGCTTCTGCTGTCTTTTTGCTGATTTATAGTAAGGATAGAGTAATTTTCTCTTTTCATTAATTTCACGCGGAAACTGTTAATTCTATGATTTCTGTTTTGTTCTCCTTTTAATTGCGTAAAAGCCGCTTTCCGCACCAGTTCTCGTTCCTTGAATTGTACAAACTTCGCAATGATAGGTCTCGTTTTCTCGTGCACCCTACGCCCCATTCTATGAACTCGATGGAATTCTACGGTGTGTCTTATGTCTAATTTTTCTGCGATTAACTCTTTTAACTTGTCTTCACAATTTTCGTTATCTGTTTCGGCGATTCCATGAAAGATCAAACTGTTCCTCATACTCCGTGACTGTAGATCGACATGCCGTTCATTTAAATCTTTCATTTCACAATTTAACTTTTGCAATTGGGCAGACAAATTAGCGTTTGTTGTTTCAAGAGATTGTATGCTCTGTAGTTTTGTTTTAATTTCTGAATTAGTTTTTTCAATCTCATCTAATTTCTAACTGGTGAATTTGAAACTTTTTTCTAGCTCCTGTACAGTTTTTTTTCCCAGTTCATTCACATCATTGGTGACAGCGGTCATCTTGTTCTCAAATAAGCTGATTTTGGATTCGATATTAATTCGATTAAGTTTGTTTAAATTTTGGAACATTTGATCTAATTTTTGAGCAAGATTGTCGATTTTTGATTCATATTTGAGAAAAGAACTAGGAAGATTGCATGATCAGTATGTACTGGTCCCTGCTGATAAGGCAAGTAACAACATTGTCTTTGTTTGGAAGGCACATTATATTAATTGCATTTTCAAAGAACTAGGTTTCGATTCTACACATGGTAATCCTACTTACACCCATAGCAGCCTTTTCAAGCAGGAAATACTTCAAAATCATAAATCGGTTATGAATACCTTTAATATCCCCAATAAACAAAATGAATTTGATTTACGTTATTTGTACTGGATTCCAAAGCTTCACAAAAGTCCTTACAAACAGAGATATATAGCAGGTTCCAGTAAATGTTCTACCAAACCTCTCTCTTTACTCCTTACTAAAATTCTTACAGAAGTTAAGGAGAAGCTTCAAGAGTACTGTACAACAATCTACTCCAGAAGTGGTGTGAATCAGATGTGGATACTAAAAAACTCTAAAGAATTATTAGAAACTTTGAGGTCACAAAATCTTACCAAAATCAATAGCATCAAAACGTAAGATTTATCAACGCTTTATACAACCATTCCCCACGACAAATTAAAATCCAGACTTTTTGATATCATCGACAGTTGTTTCTTCAATAAAAATGGAAGTCGTAAAAATGCTTACCTTGTCATTGGAAATCTAAAAAACTATTTTGATTCATGTTTATGAATTTGAAAAGACGTTTTTACAGCCTCAGTTAAATCATTTATCATTAATCACCCGCGACTGTCTTCTCTTTAGGGGTTATAAATACGCGTACGGGTGATGCAAACACATACCGTGCATTGAAATTACAATCGATATTCATTACGTTTCGTGTTGATATTACAATAAGTAGGTAACTTGTAATTAGTTAATAAATCTGCCAAATTAATGCTAAACCGTTTGTTTACAGTTATCTTCAAAACTAAAAAGATCCTCTACCTAACTGTTGTAATTGGGTCATAGGGTAGGACTAATTCCTCCAAAATACACAAGTGCATAAACCGATTTTGTGTCACCTAACTAACTCAATTACAAAACATTTTATCTATATGATGTATGAATACATTAAAAAAAAAGAAATTAAAGAAATTGGATAAGTTTTTAAAAGTTGCCTATCATTCTACGACTGACGCTGAAATGTTTTTGTTGATCATTAGACATTAAATAATTGCATACAGAAAAATCAAAAGGATGATGTGCTATAACTACTTTCTGGGGTCCCTTCTCGTTTGATAAATTATTTGAAATCTGCAAAAATCTTGATATTTTTCAAACGAGTCAATGAAAACGTCTTTTAAACAGTTCTGACACATTATAATTATGAGATTATCTGCATTTTCATTATTATAAAGAAAATATTGCAGGAGAAAATCATCTTGGTTTGTAGCCGTTTGTTGTTTTTGAGGGAAGATGAAATAATTGATGGGCCTTAGTACAAAACTGATACCTGTATGCCTGACAATACTAAACAATTATAGCCTTTTGATGAGGTCAATACATGGTTTTATAGACCTGATGAGAGTATATCGACCGAGGACGAAGTCCGAAGTTGATATACTCTCATCAAGTCTATAAAACCATGTATTGACCGATATCAAAGGCTATAACTGTTTTATTATAATAAATCAAAAACCAATTCTCTTTATTCTCTTCAAGCGTATAATAGTAAGATATTTTGTTCATAATGTATAGGTGTTGATTTCGCTATTATGACGTCACAATGTCGCACGTGCCAAAACCAGTATGTTACCGCCAATACTGCAATTAGTCATACCTATGCTGGTTGTTACAGCCAATACTGCAATTAGTCATATCTATGCTGTGATGTCATCAGTTTTTGAGCTCAATATTTTTGTGTGTAGAGTCCGTGAAATTTATAGTGTGAGGCGGGCTCATGACTAAGATCACTTTGTACTGAATTTTCACTGGAGGAAACTACTTAATTGGTGAGTGTTATAGCGTGTATATTATTAGAATGTTTTCCAATGCAAATGTACATTGTGCAGTAGAATTATATTATAGTACATTTGATAATTTTCATACTTTAGTGTAGGTATAAAGTTACGAATTATACATATATGCATGGATATTTCAAGGTCATTATTATTGACACATTGATAAAGTTATATGGAGGTAGTTATGTGTAATTATGAGGCATGTGTGCAACTTCGCTGGCAATTTCACTTGATCGTGTTAGGTTTATAATTGATACATTACGGGAGGTAACTCCATTTGCAACATGTATAATATCATGGTAGTTGTCTAGAGTTATGCCTCTTTGTTTACATTTGTTGATTGCCAACATTGCTAGGGTATTTCAGATTTATATAATTAGATGCATATCTTATTATTATGATTAATTGAATTAGATTATACTGATTTATCTGATAATCATACGTTTCATCATTGTTAACATATATTTGCTAGGATGAATTAGGGTGTGTTTTTTAATCAGTTTATTTACAATATTTTTTCTCTATTTTTTGTAGTAAATCGTCTAACGTCATACGTCTATCATCTATCGTCTGACATCTATCAACATATTGTTATATACCATATATTCATTGGTCATCAATCGTGTATTGTCCGACACCCTCCAAAAATAAAGACGCATTTACAAGAGTATCCAACAGTTTCCTTATTTCGCTGGCCAGTACACAGTATTTTGTCATGAAAATCTATTTTAGTATAGTGGGGTCAATAAATTTTCTATTTTTAGTATAGTAAGGTCAATTACATAATTTATAGCACGGTCACGTGACAGCAATCGACCAATCATGTGTTTGGAAAAAATACCCTATTATAATAAATTAAATTATATAGTTTTTTAACACATCATGTGACAACCTTTTCCAGTCGAATGTTTTCATCGATCAAGTGAGTAAGGTTATAAAACGTCACACAAGTTTACACCAGGTAAACAATTATTTAAGGGAAGGCCAATTAAGTTTTTGACTGTAGCATTAGCAACTTTTGCCACTGCGTACTGGCTTCCAGACTAGCTGGCGATTCTCTGTCCGTCAATCTTTGTTAACTTTCACATATGAGATACGAGCTGTGAAAATGAAATGTATCTCATCGGCACGGTATGTTCATAGAGCTTGGCATCTTAAATAAACACACACAAAAAATATTCACTTAGATGTAAAAATTGAAAATTACACTAATTTAAGTTCGATATTTTTTTCATAAATACTAATAAACATGTACCAAACAGAAATATTGCATGTAAATGGTAACTACCTTTTCCAGTATTTTCATCATATAAAATAGATATGTATTGCATGACCTCTAAGACAAAATATTAATGAAATAAAATGTTGGCATCCTTTAATTGTGTTGATTTAACACGTTCAAATTATGATTACACACAATAAGGTAGGCCCACAATGGGTGCTGATTTTTTAATTGATATATGTCTTAGGAAATGTATGAAATTGTTATCTTAAAAGAGCTAATACTGTTCACATATGTGCAAAAATTGTAGGAAATAATAAACCGGTGTTATATATAAATTATATATCGCAATATATTTTCACCCCTATTCCTTTATAAAATATTGAGTCTTACATCAGAAAATTATGGTACTTAACTTTGCTAAATATTAAATTTTACTGTTCTTAATTATTTGAAGTGTGTTAAGTCAAAGTAGTTCGCCATTGTTGCTCAGGTGAGCGATGTGGCCCATGGGCCTCTTGTTTTCCTCTTTAACGCCCAAATGTTCAATTATTGTATAAGATAACTGTACTACTTAATAAATATTGTAGTTTGTGACAATGGTTATTACAACACCAACTGTACTGGAGAATGTGGAAATTGTCTTAATGGAGAACCGTGTGATAAGTCTAATGGAACTTGCCTCAACGGTTGCAAATCAAACTTCCAACAGCCTCTTTGTAAAGGTGTGAATCATATATAGTTGTTGTCTGTTTTAATTTTAACAATGCATTTATCATGCTTTTAGTAAATACATGTATGATGAATTCCACTAATATTTTCAGAATGTAATGATGGGTTTTACAACAGTAACTGTAGCGACGATTGTGGCAAATGTTTGAATAAAGAAGTATGTAACAAATTAAATGGACATTGTACCAATGGATGCCAGCCTCACTTTGATCCGCCTTTGTGCAACGGTTAGTTTGTACATACGCTTCTGGGGTTATTTGTTTTGTTTTTCTTATGCCTGATGAAACCAACCGTTTTATTTATAATTTTTATAACTCACTGACATGCGCATGCTTAGTTTATATGTTTGTATATGTGCACATAGGCCAGTTTTTAAAATATGGGTTAGGTGATGTGAAGTCTTAATTTATAAAATAAAGGTGGCCAATTGATTTTAGTGCATTAAGGCATAAAGTAAACATCATTTAAAATCTATTTTGTTAAAAACGACATGATCAGAAATGTCTACGATCTATTGTTTATACATTGTGATTTAAAGGGCATGGTCTCGATTTTAGTCATTTTTTTTTCTTTTTCTCGTGTACAATACATGAGTAATGCGTTTTTGATGATCAATCAAAATATACAGAGCTCACAATTTTTTTGTTATGTAAACAAGGCTCGTTTCATGTTTTTTGATACATTGGTTTGATGCACCCGTAAACGTTCCTTTTTTTCAAGCAGAATTTTCCATTGAAAAATTGTTTTGAACATAAATAAACTCTTCTGCGTATGTTACATTCATTTTAAGGCCTAAACCTGGATTTTTCTTTACAACATTAAATATTCAAAATGTACACAGAAAACGTAGCGTGGGCTTTGTTTGCATGTATAATACAAAAAATTCAGAATTGTTAGCTCGGTACCTCCCTCAAACTGGGCTGACTACTAGAAATGTCTTACTACACATTTTAAATATCAAAGCCGGAAAATGAAATATTGACCAAAATCGTGATCATTCCGCCATAACTCTAAAATAAAACCTATAAAAAAGGCTATAAATATTCATCTAAGGTAATGTTTGTGGCTTGCAATTTTTTAGGAATTGTACGAAAGTTACATACCATTTTGCTCACTATTCTAAATTCTTCTTTCTCATGAAATTCATGATTTTTCTGACCCGTTTTATAACTACAAAAGGTCAAATTTCATGATTTCAAATTTTCATGTGGACAAAATGTAAATAATTTCCTGAAAATATGTACATTTGATATGTGACTATAATGGAGGTTATTTATGCTTAAAATGATTGAAAATAATGTCACTTTTTCATATTTATATCATGATTTAGATTTAAAATTTCTAATAAACTTTTTAAAAATACAATAAAATGCGACAAAAGTCTCAATTTTAGACTACTATTATGTAAACGAAAACCTCCTTTCGAAGTCCATCGATTTCAGGAAAAACGTATCTTAGTATGAAAAAATGACAATAACAAACCGTCAACCATCTCAAAAATCCATAAAACGAAATACAAATTCAAAGCAGAGCAACACATACCTCCAAAAGGATAGAGGTAGGATCAGGTGCCTAGGAGGAGTGAGCATCCTCTCCTGACCGGTCACACCCGCCGTGTGCTCTTTGTCATAATCGGGAAAAACGGAAAAGTCCGTAGACAATTAGATGATTAATTATGGTCTAACAATTAGTATGAAAAACGTGAGTCAGCATGCATATATTTGTTTATATTTACATTCAGTGTATCTACCTCTTATGTTTGAATTGGAAATATGGGGGGTTCAACTTCCTATGAAAACACTTATCCTTTTCATGCGCCATTAGAACAAATACAAACGTAATCACGTAGTCATATCTATTATTCTAAAATTAAATGAAATTTTGAAACTCAAATGACCAATTTGATATGTACCAATGGAAATAAATATGTTTAGTCGCGAAAGCAAACTAAATAGCATGTTAATATGGCTGTGCCATGTGTTTTTTATATCCTTCATTAAGAGCGTATATAATGGCTTTAAAGCGACAATACACACATTTTTCATACAAAGAGGCATTAGGATGAATATAAATATAAGCATTGAATGCTTATTTTTGGATGTCGTCGGTCATATAACAATGAATAATTACAGGGACAATACAACAAAAATCAGGGTACTGAAGGCCGGGCTCTTTTGGTGTGAAATTATGCATATTTTGTAGTAAAGACTGACTCTCTCTCTCTCTCTCTCTCTCTCTCTCTCTCTCTCTCTCTCTCTGTCCCTTTACTTTTTTGTTAGACAATTCTTTGTTTTTGAGGTGAACATTTTCAGCGCAAAGGTGAATCCAAAATTTTAACATTGTGGGTCTATTTAACGTGATGGACCTTTTATAAAACAACACCGGTCAGCACAATTCCTGTTGATGGCGGTATTTCTGAGCTGTATAGACTAAAAACAAGAGTCTTCAAACTCAGATATGTCATATAATGTGTCTGATATATAACACTCACAGGATGGGACAATTTTTGTGCGATTAAAATCATTCACTGACATAATATACATTAAAATTTTAACTTCTAGCTATGTCAACATTGTGACTAGTTTACCTTCCCTACAGAAGAGCGCAACAGGGAGACAATTCTAACGATAGTAATGAAATACAAATGTAATGAGTACTATTTCTATGGGAAACAATAATAATAACTATTTTATTTTAATTTAAAGTATAATAAGATTTCTTTTCACTTTTATTTACATACGTTGACTTCAGTGGATTGAAATCGATTGCAAAATAGAATTTTAAAAACCACCAAATTTTCATTTCATTTGTAATTGGGATGATTTTGTTAATTTATTACTTTTTAGTCTTTGAGAGTCCAAATATGAATTTTATATATTAGTAAGAAAACAGAAGAAAGTCTTTTATGATCACAAAACTTCAAAAAATAAAGCGTCACTTTCTGAGAAATTCTTTCTCATAAATTGACAAAAATGAATAATAATCATTTTTTGGCGTCCTGCGAAAAGTTGCGCCCTTGTGTCATCATTGTGTATATGGAAATAAGAAACAAGATATGCAACAATTATTTGTTGGAACTTATTCTTTAAGAATATAGTCTTCTTTTCTTCAAATGTTGTTTATACATTTTATAATTAATTACTAAATTTGACAATTTTTTTCCTTAAGTTTTCTGGATTTTAGAGGCGTTAAACCAGAATGCAATGCTGGCTGTTTCTATAAAAAGAAACATCCAGTGCAAAAACAAACAGCATATATATAACTCTAAATAGGTATCCTTTAAAGCTATGATAAAATTCTGTTCAATCTTGAGACTTGCTTCCACAGCTTTTTCCCATATGTGCATGGTTTTCTCGTATACATGTTCTTAAACAATTAAAACCAGTGGATTAGAATGTTTTTTTAAAATTAATTAGAAACCAAAAAAAAGCATTGCTTACACATTTCAAAAATACTCTTAATTGTCATGATATCTACTAGTTTTTGTATGTTTATAAATACAGAGTGTATGGATGGATTTTACAAGAACACATGTTCCACACAATGTGGTCATTGTAAGGATCAAAAGACATGTGATAAAAATAACGGGACCTGTATTTCAGGCTGCGAACCTAACTTCAAGTCTCCTTTGTGTCAAGGTAATTTTAATTACTTAAAATGTTACTGCTTTTGTTTATCAACTTAACTTAATTTTTCAAGGGTCTTTGCAACCCCGGCATTTTTCTTTAAATGAAAAGCAGTTAAATTTTAACTAAAATGGAACTGTTTTTAATCATTTTCAAGTCTGATGCATGATAAAAGTGCATAAGGAATAAACAAATTCGGGATTGTATGCGAAATATTTCCGAAAGGTGTTAAATACATTCATTAAAAACAAACTGTGACATTATTCCTAAAGAGTTTTATTTCTATGAAATAAAAAGGTATAATTAAATAATAACATGCATAGATATATGCTGTATATATATATATATATATATATAATATTTTTTTTTTTACAAAATAGCAGTTTTATTAAAATAAAGCATTAAATAAAATGAAAACACAGTAAGATTGCCTATAATGCTCCCTTCTTTACACTATTTGAATTAGTCTCTTTTCATAAAATAAAATATGAGACATGTATATGGTTACGAAAAGTCCATGCATCACAAATTCTTTGGGTTGTTCTCCTGCCGCATGGGTTTCTTAAGCCCGCACTTTTTGCAACAATGCTATAACAAACCTTTTTATATAAATGGGAATAACTACAGGTTTTTATTATTCAAACATTTGTTAAAACTTTCGTCTCTCTTCTATTTTTGTACGAAGGGCAATGACGTTACACATTTATACCCGCCTCGACAATAGGTGTGTATTTACATAACTGACGAAACAACACTTCCTTATTAAGTAGTTTGTTAAGTAAAACTTATTTTTACATCATTTTCCATAGAAATATGGATTTTATGATCAACCAAATTCCTACATTGTCTTTTGATATAAATATGTTAAACAAAATTATCGTTTAAAGCGTATATAAAGTTGGACTTAAATCGGTTTAAGTTAAAATATTTAGGCATTTCTTATCGATAAATACCCAGAGCCAACCTCATTATTTTACAGATTGTATTAGTGGATTTTATGGAGATAGATGTGAATCAGTATGTGGTAATTGTAAGGATGGAAAAGTTTGTAACACAAATAACGGATCATGTGAATTTGGCTGTATTTCCCAGTTTCAACCCCCTCTTTGCCAAGGTACGTTTTGCCTATTTCACAAAACCAGAAAGAAACTGTTTACAAATATTATTTTGGGGAAAGTTTTCAAATTTATTAAACATTAATTATTATCAATAATTAGCAAGGTTATTATATGTTAATACACATGTATATTTCTTTCTTCTTTCAGTCGTAGAAACAAAAATAGAAAAAATTGTACATGTTTTTGTTTACCGAAATTTTAATACATATATATTAAACCCCTACCCTCCGATTACAAATAATTAAAACAATATTTGTGATATATAACATTTGACCCTTAACAGGGGTTGATATTTTGTGAATAGGACTTGTAAAATAACAAACATTTTATTCATTTGAGTGATGTCCATTTCTAGACTGCGTGGTTGGTTTCTATGGAACACACTGCAATGAAACATGTTCGTACTGCAATTCAAGCGCACCTAGCTGTAATAGGCTCAATGGACACTGTCTTTTCGGATGTAAGGATGGAAGGAAATCTAAATGCGCTGGCAAGTTTATTTGGTTTTGTTTTGTTTTGTTTTAATTTTTTTTTTTTTGCTTTGGTTTTTTAACATTAAAATTGCATTTTTGTCTGGAATGTATTATAGTGTAGTGTATATACAGTTTATTAATGAAATATATATAGATACTTAAAAATACGAATTATCCATAGCATGGTCTTTGAATAAGAGTATATCTTGATGAAGCACAGCTATTCGTATATCAGATATTATAAACATTTTATAACATTTTTATCATTTGTCATAGAATAGCAAACCATTGCTTTGCAAATGCGGATAAAACTTTTAACTTGGTTTGAATGGGCATGATTGTTTCCATGATTGTTAAAGACTTTTGAATGTATTAGTGGATATTTATTCAAATACATTCAATATTCAATCACAAACTGTTATGAAACTATTTGCATCATTACAATCGTTAATAAGCTAAACGAAAAACACTTGGAACTTTATATTGATAAACGTTTGGGTTAGGATTATGGGTTTTTCAAATATTGTTTATGCAAGTTGTTGTTTAGTGGTCTTTGTAATTTATTCTTCTAGTGGCGTAGTTATTCGTCAAAGACGTGATTGTTCAAATCTCATAAAATAGAATTAAATATAAATCAGCTCTTAATTTAAATTTCTTAAAGCATAACAGAGAAAGCTTACAGTTTTGCAGAAATCTAAGAGTATAAAATAAAACTGTTTTGCAGAAATCTTAAAGCAATGAATTAAAACTTTAAAATATTCATAAAATGAATTTGTTTTGTTAATGTATACATTCTTGTTACTTTCTTTATGACTTAAGTAACAAGAGAAAAAGAGAAAACATTTCAGTATGTTATTTTGTGAAAGTGCATTCATTTGGTAAAAACTATATATTTTTTCAGAACCTATGAAAAGCGAACCAAAAAACGAAAACTCAAATACAGGTGCAATAGCAGGCGGAATAGTATGTGCACTGATTGTGCTAGTGGTCGTTGGAATTTTAGGTGTTATATATAGACGGTAAGATAATGAAATATAATATATTTCAATTAAATTTCAAACCAAAATAAAAATATCATTGACTGTCAATTCACTGGAGTATTTTAACAAGTTAACTGTTCAAAAATTCATATACAGGGATTTTTTTAAAATTTAATTTTTGAACAGTCAGGTGACCTATTGCAATTGTCTTAGTCTGACGTTGTGCGTCATTCGTCGTGCGTTAACTGTTTTACATGTTTGTTTATTCTTCTATAAGGGTAATTGTTACCATTTTTGGTGTAAAACATATTTATGGTGAAAAAAACCCCTCTAAATTGTTAAATACGTGGCTCTACACCACCCGGGCGCCACGGCCGAGGCCAAACAAGTAAAAAAGCCAATTAAAAAAAAAATTATCTACTCCCACACATGTGAGGAAAATACCTAATGCATTATTATGATGTTCATGAAGCCCTGTACCAAACTTATGCATTTCATGGCCCTTAGGTCAGGTGTTCATGCTCTAGGGTGGGATCAAATTGGTCATATAGTAACAATGAATTCAATCTTTAAAAATTGTCTCTTCTCACATATATATTTGTTAAAACTAAAAGCATGGTTGTGATCTCTATGAAGTCTTCTACCAATATTGTGAAATTCATGACCCCTGGGGCAGGGGTTTAGACCCAAAGATGGGGCCAATATAGCCATATATCGAAATGTATTAAATATAAGAAAACATTTTTCTTTAATCCCAAGCATAGGGGGAAAACTGAATGCATGGTTATAATGGCCACGAACTCCTCTACCGAAATTGTGAAATTTCATGGCCATGGGTCAGGGGTACAGGACTTGGGGGTGGGGGTAGGCAATATGGTCATATAGTGTAAATACATATACTATTTAAAAATCTTCTTCTCTACTCACACATCTGTAAGAAAAACTGACTTCATAATTATGTTAACCAGGAAGTCCTCTACTAAACTTGTAAATTTCATGTCCGCTGGGTTATGAGTTTTGACTCTAAGGCGGGGCCAAAATGAATGTATAAAAAATGTCAATAACAAACTGTCAACGATCTCAAAATATCCACAAAGCGAAATACAAATTTAAAGAAGAGAAACTTGGACTTCTTATAAGATAGAACTGGGACCAGATGACTAGTGTTAATAGCGTTAATGCATATAATGTTTAAAAAGCATCTTCTCTACTATCAAACACCTGAAAAGAAAACTGAATTCATAATTTTGTAGACCAGGATCCCCCCTTTACCAAAATTATTAATTTCATGTCCTTCGAGGTGGGAATTTTGACTCTCGGGCGGGGCCAAAGTAGTCATACAGTGTTATATATACGATATTGAAGAGCTTTATATAAAAATATAGAACCACCTTGTTTTAGTTTGTTTAAGAAACATATACACATAAAACTTGACTTAAAAGTAAAAAAATATGGGAAAATTATTTTTTATCAGAATCGTGCACCTTTTCAATATCTGGTCATGCACTCTATTACGATCTTTAAGTTTTTCGCTAAAATTTAAAATCCCATAGCCCTAGTGTTTTAGGCATGGAGGTGGTCGTCAGTACAATATTTAAATTTTTATTCTACTCCAGAATGAAACTCAATTGCGTATATGAGACTCCTCGACATGTTTAAGTATGGGCTATGGTACTTAGGGCACCGTTAAAGCTTATTGGCCTTTTGTTTCATATATTCATATTCATTCAAATAAAGACATTGTTTTATGAAACATTGCTGATGAAAAATCATTTAAAACTGAACCAACAACATGCAAGTGACCTAACAAAATAAAAAAAAAAAATTATAAAAAAACCAAATTATTGATATCAAAGCATATGGTATTTTATTTGAATTTTGATTAAAAAAAAACGAGACAATGAAGGCAAAGAAATCTAATATATATTTTATGGTCAAGTCGAAATTTCTACAAATTTTAAAACGTTACTATTAAAACAAAATATTGTACAACCATAATTAAATATATATTTATTTACCTTAAAAATATAATTTGTAGACGTAGAGGAAGGAAGAACAGGGATGACCAGGGTAAAGATCCATCAAAATTACAGACGTTTCATTCAAAATATTCTGGCAAAGGAAAGAAATATGCTGCTTCGAATGGTAATGTGAATGTAAAGTGTCTGAACAACTTTTTTTTTAAGATTTAGAAATAATAAAATTCATTATTTTTTTTATATTTACAATAATCTATATTGTACAAGAAAAAATCAGCTTATTTAAAAGATAATAATATTATTATTTCAAATGACCAATTAAATTATTTGAACCACATAGCAGCCGTTCAATTCGTGATTTATAATAAATAAATCTAAATTAGACATGATGCTAGGGAGATGTGTATGTATCTATTATTACTTATATACATCGCAAACATACATATCGTCCAATTTCGTTATACCTTAATATAAAACCGATTCATTCCAAATAGCTCATTATATGTTTACCGTACATAAATTATTTCATTATGTAAATTTTAAACGGCACGAATTTTATCATAAATAGGCGAATACAAGTGTGTTTCTGTGTTAAATTTTAGGTGAATTTATTTCTTTTAAATTAGTAAGACAAAGAAAAGCATCTATCTATTTTTTAAGCATTGGCAATGAAAATACCAATCAACGAAAATATCGGATGACCCTAATTTCCAAATTGCACGAGAAATATACTAACAATTATTCATGCAATGTTCATTTAAACTGCTTCAATTTTGTGAATATAATGATTTTTTTAGCAGATGATTTTCCGGAAACATCGCCTGGAGAATATATGAACGGAACGTTAATGGGGGACGACGGAGGTTACTATAATACAACAGAGTTCAACACGGCTATTCGCATTGAAGATTTACAGCATGTGGTATCCGATAAAAGCGCCGGAGAAAATAACACATTTCAATCTGAGTACAAGGTATAACCTTCAATCATATTTGAAAAAAATAATTCACCTTCAAACAAACCAGAAACCAATGATTTAAAGCAAAAATTAATAATATCAATTTTATTAATTAGGTACGTGTCATAAAAAACTTATATCATTGGGACAATCTGTATCCGTTTTATCGTTGTTTCTTGTAACAAAATTAAGAGTAAGTTTTAATTTAGTCGTCATAATTGTACTGTCGAATTCTTTTAATAAATGCCCCCTTTTGCATCACATTGCGGTAATATAAAGTCGCAAAACCAAACGTTTAACAGTCTGCTCAGTCTACATGTTTCGGAAAAAAGCAATAATTTTAAATCTGCATGTTGTATCATTTGTAGTTTATTATATCTACGCATTCAAGGGTGTTGAGCCACAAAGTCTTTTTTATAAAACATTGCTTTTTAAATTTACACTCACAATTCAAAACAAAAAATGGAGGTCTATATGCTTCTTTCGGCGGTGCATTTAACATGGTCTTTTTTGCACTGGAAGTGCAACGTACGTAAAATTGCTTTTTCCTCTTTCATTTTTAGTGAAAGCAATTGCATCACACACAAACTTATTTTATTATATTAAATACATGTAATGAAAATGATTAAAATGAGAAGAATCCCGAATTGTATCACCTTATTAATTTTTTTACATGTCTGTACTAAAACAAACGCTGTTTTCAGACATTACGATTCAACATGCAATAAAATCATCTAAAGTCTCATTCTGTCTCAAATTATAAAAAGCGTGACAAAAGAACTTCATAAAAGATACTAAAATTTCAACTATTGATCAATCTTGAAAAGCTTTGAATTGGCATAAAATAAGCTAAATGTGGGCAAATTTCGGAGTTTCTTGATTTTGTTCATAAAAGCGATGACCTTACATGTTTACCCAAGAGCAGAAGAAAAACCCTATTTTATTAAAAATTAACAATATTACCTTCATCCCAAACCAATGGTTTAAAAAATGTTAAGTATAAAATTTAGTTACTGAATATTTTAAATTTGTTTTGTAATTTTTTAGAGACTCCCAGTTGGAAATACTTCTTTATGTAAGGAAGGAATGAAACAAGCAAACGTGGCAAAGAACAGATTCAAAACGACCTTTCCATGTACTATATATTTTTTTCCTCATTAATGTTGACCTATTATATCAAGCATTTTTTTTCATTAAAAAAAGATGATGTCTTTAAGTGCTTTTGTGTTGATGTTTATTTAATGTAGATGACCACTCAAGAATTATTCTTCAAGAAACTTGGAATGAAGGAGAGAATGATTATATCAACGCTAACTTCATAAAGGTGGAACATTTATATTTGTCATCATTGATAATTGTGAGAATCGCTTTTAAAAAAAAAGAAAAAACATAAAATTATTTTGCATTTTTATTTTTCATTCAGAACTATAATGGCCAAAAAATGTACATAGCTGCCCAAGGTATCTGTTTTGTCAATATTTTTTTCCATTAAGTACTACTAGTAATCACTTACTACTTTGTTTACAAATACAATGTAAATTAATGAATTAGATACATTAAAATGTGGTCTTATATTCGACATAAAAATGACACAACATATTTGTTTGTCTAATACAATATGTAGGTCCTAAGAACAACACCCTAGCTGACTTCTGGAGAATGGTCTGGCAGGAGAACGTCAGGTTTATTGTCATGCTAACCAATATTATTGAAAACGGAAAGGTATTCACATTTATATAACAACTGTATATTAGTTTACAAATCGTGCTATGATTCTTTTGCTTATACTTTAAGGGTTTGTTTTAATGAAATATAGTTGTATCGTTTTAACTTTAGAACAAATGTACCCAGTATTGGCCTGCAAAAGATAAAATACTAGAAGTTGGTCCATGTAAAATGCAGCTACTGAAAGAAAATGTGTACGCATTTTATACGTATAGGAAATTTACTGTCCAGAACACAAAAGTAAGATATTTTTCTCTTCACAGCTGTTGATGTTTGTAATATTGTTTACAGGAGCAAGATATTGTCTTTGAAAATTATTCATTATATAACTTGAAATACTTGCACATTGTTCCAATATCATAACACATTTTATGACAATTCAATGCTTACCTTTATTGACATTTTAACGCTGTATCGTTTACAGTTTTCTGGAAAAAGAACGATAACCCAATTTCACTACACTGCTTGGCCAGATCACGGAACTCCAGAAGAATTAGGATTGGTTAAGTTTCATAAGGCAGTCACTAAAAGCTATCAACCAGGGGGACTGATGTTAGTCCATTGTAGGTAAGTACTAATACTGTTTGTATCAATTACAATTAATATAAGGAAACTTAAGAAAAATCAAGGAAGGAAAAATATCTTTGACAAAACGATGATATTTAGATAAATTAAGGAAATATAGAAAAGCACTAATAACGTGTATATAAACAAATAGAAATAAGCCTAATTAAAACAAAAATATGTTAATGTACATATTGTTTTTCTTTCCTTATTATTGAAGCGCTGGTGTCGGACGAACCGGAACATTCATAGGTTTGGACTCATTGCTAAAGCAAGGAAGAGACACAGGGAGAATCAATGTGTTTGAGTTTGTCAAACAGATGAGAGAGGACAGAATGACCATGGTGCAAACACCGGTAAGAAAATATTTCTAAAAAAAACTTTTAATTATTGATTTTAAGTTAAATAGTATACATTCAAATTTGATTTGTTGCGACGTTGTTCTCTAAACATTCATCTACATATATTTATCAGTAATCATTTTACCTACTAAAACTTTTGTATTAAACTGAAAACCATGTTCAACATACAATGCAACCATGAATTCTTTTTTTTTTTTTTTTTTTACAAATTTTGAAATAATATTCTTTAGTGTGCAAATTATAAGAAGGCTAATATTCCTTTATTTCAAAGATAAATTAAGTTGTGTTAAGAAACAAAGAATATCAAATAATCCGCGACGTAGGAAAACACCATATCACAAATAACATTTAGATGTTTTTTTTGGAAAATAATGCTCTTAACTAGTTTATCTGAAGATAAAGATGTACAGCAGTGCGTATTTCTTTTCTTTAAACTTTTCAATTTATAGCTATTGCTGCTTTCCTAAAAATCAACATGTGCATTTAAATATAATTTTTTTTAAAAAGTTTCATTAAAAGGGATTATTAATTGTTTTAGTAGTCGTGATTTTGTTTTCAATGAATCGCTGAATTACAACAATGGAATCGAACGTTTATTTAAATATATATGTTTAACTGTGGAATCATTAAATTTCCTGTGGAGACATTTTCGTGGATTATGGGTCTTGTTTTGTTAAATTATGGGGATTTTATTTTGCAAATAAATCAATTTTCAGTTTCACTAAGACAATTTAATCCTTTACTTGTAAATTTAATTTTCGTTGAGGATGTGAATTCGTGGTTGAGGACTTCCCACGAATACCTCTGAAAATAAGCCACCACGAGTTCTAATGATTCCACCGTATTTTAAAATGCAGTTGTAATACGTTTCAATATATATTTTCGCAGGAAACTGTTTATATCTTTTGTTTTTCACCTTTTTTAGGACCAATACATCTTTGTTCACAAAGCATTGTTGTTCGGATTCCAAGACAAGGATACGGTAATAAGTGAGAGTGACATACCGACCAAACTTAACGCATTGTTACAGGACTCGTCACCATTAAACCAGAGGGCTCTATACAAAGAATACAAGGTACAAACCTATTATTTCAAGATAACGTGAAGACTTTTATATCTATGATTTACATAATATGAAAGCATAACATATCAAATTTCAGTTCCTACAAACTGTGAAACCAGTTTTTGAAGACGAAGATAAAGAAGACGGAATGAAGCCAGAAAATAAAGACAAAAACTCAAACATGAATGTCATACCTGGTCTGTTCGTCAATCAATTTTAATTTAATTAAATTATAGATACTTTAGTTTGTTAATTAGCTAATCGCGATTAGTCATTAACAACCAAAAACGTGCTATACTTGTACTACGGAATGTTAAGTATTTTTATCAGGTTGAATAAATAAACAAAACGTAGGTTTATCGTGTAAATTGCTTTTATTAAAATTGAAATCAGTGCATTATCGAAGGTTAACTTAAAAAAAAAATATTTTAAGTGCAAAATATTACAAATGGCTTGTTTCCATTATAACCTTTTATTTTAAATTTGCAATATCATGTTGTGGTAGCGTTACAGTTTTTATTCTTTTATTTAATTTTAGTTTCCAAGTATCGTCCTTACTTGACGTCGTATGCAAAAGGAAGAAACGATTACATCAATGCAGTCTGTGTTCCGGTAAGTCACAGCTTATCGGAAACCTGCTAGTCACCAGATAATATTTCTTCTGTATCACAAATAATTAACATTCCATACGCATATATCTATACTTAGTCAAATATTATTTAAAATTCAACATCAATAGGTACATCACAGTTTTGCTCTATTATATGACGGTCTTGCATGTACCTGCAGTGATAATAATAAATGTCGATCTATTTTTGTTTTAGTCTTTCTCCAACCTCAGTGCGTTTATTCTCACACAAGTCCCACTTCCTGAAACTAAGGTTGATTTGTGGACACTTTGTTTGAACCATGATGTTAAGGCGATAGTTATTTTATCTGAAGACAACGAGGTAAATTCATTAATTGACGGTTGTTTACACACTACTTTTGTTTTAGTTTTTTTTTTTGTTTTTTTTTTTTTTGGTGTGTTTTTTGTGTGTGTTTTTTTTTTCTATCAACTTAATCGGGTTTGTATATTCAATAAGCGTAATTAAGATAGGAAATTATATACTTATACGTAACTAAAATATCTCTTTTCTTTTTCTTTACAGGATATACAGTGGGTTCCAAAAAGAGGTTGTTCCTGTATTTGTGCGCCCTATAATTTAACCTCCGGTGAAACAGGAAGTAGCATCAGTGGAGTTACACAGGACACATTACTTATTCAAGCTGACGTAAGTTTTGTTTGACATTGTATTCATTATGTTATGTTCATTGCATACAACATTGGAATTGTTTCTTTGTTTTGAAATGCAAATCAAAAACTTAATTAATAAAAATAAGCATTACATGTTATTTAAAATCACCATGTTCTTCTAATTGTATGTCGTTATACTTTTTTTTCTTAATCAATTCATGTTTGATGTAATACAGAGTACCAAACAAGATGCTGATTTGTTCCATATACCTTTCAAAAACGATAGTGCCATGCTAAAGGGTGTAGAATTGATGCTTGAAAAAGGAAAAGAATGCGAGTTTACCTCAGTTGTCATCAGCAAGTACGTTTGTGTACAGAATACTGACTAATTGTTTACAGAAAAATAATTTTAACCTAAATTAAGAAATAAAACGACTTTAAAATAAGCATGTATATATTTTGTACAATTATTTTGTGTTAAAGTTGTAGTTTTATTAAGGTAGCAAAAGACAGGTTCGGATACAGTACCAGCCAATATTTTTTTTGCAAAATTGAGAGTTTAGCTGTACGTGAAGGCTATTGAGTATTGCTAAAATTCATTTTTAGGTCACCTGAGTAAACTCAGGTGACCTATTGCTATCTGTTTTCGTCCGTCGTCGTGCGTCGTGCGTCGTGCGTTAACAATTTATATTTTTAACTTCTTCTTAAAAACTACAAGGCCAATTGTTCCCATTTTTGGTGTGAAGCATCTTTATGGTAAGAGGAATGTAAATTGTGAAATTGGTGGCTCTACCACCACCAAGGTGCCACAGGTGGGGCCAAATATGCAAAAAACAGCCAAATTTTCAAAAATCTTCTTCTCTACTCCCACACATGTGAGAAAAAAACTGATTGCATGGTTATGATGTCCATGAAGCTCTCTACCAAAATTGTGAAATTCATGGCCCCTGGGTCAGGGGTTCAGGCTCTAGGGTGGGGGAAATATGGCCATATGGTAAAAATGTATTAAATCTTAGAAAATCTTCTTCTCTACTCCCATAGATATTTGTTAAAAACTAAATACATAGTTATGATGTCCATGAAGCTCTCTACCAAAATTGTGAAATTCATGGCCCCTGGGTCAGGGGTTCAGGCTCTAGGGTGGGGCCAATATGGCCATATAGTAAAAATGTATTAAATCTTAGAAAATCTTCTTCTCTACTCCCATAGATATTTGTTAAAAACTAAATGCATGGATATGATGTCCATGAAGCCCTCTACCAAAATTGTGAAATTCATGGCCCCTGGGTCAGGGGTTCAGGCTCTAGGGTGGGGCCAATATGGTCATATAGTAAAAATGTATTAAATCTTAAGAAAATTTTCTTCTATACTCCCATATATATTTGTTAAAACCTAAATGCATGGTTATGATGTCCATGAAGCCCTCTACCAAAATTGTGAAATTTATGGTCTCTGGGTCAGGGGTTCAGGCTCTAGGGTGGGGCCAATATGGCCATATAGTAAACATGTATTAAATCTTAGAAAATCTTCTTCTCTACTCCCATAGATATTTGTTAAAAACTAAATGCATGGATATGATGTCCATGAAGCCCTCTACCAAAATTGTGAAATTTATGGTCCCTGGGTCAGGGGTTCAGGCTCAAGGGTGGGGCCAAAATGGCCATATAGTAAAAATGTATTAAATTTTAGAAAATCTTCTTTTCTTCTCCCATATATATTTGTGAAAAACTAAAGGCCTGAATATGATGTACATGAAATCTAAATTGTGAAATTTATGACCCCTGGGACAGGTGTTTAGGCACTAGGGTGGGGCCAATATGGCACAGGAAGGGCCCAAATATCTTGAAAACGGTTAAAATCCCCACCCCTAAACCATATATATTCTTGTTCCTTGTGTTAAGGGCCATCAAATGGTATGTAGGTCATGGGCCTCAGGGGTGGTTCCTGACCCCCCTCAAACTGGAAGAGCCCAAATATCTTGAAAACGGTTAAGAACCCCACCCCTAAACCATATATATTCTTGTTCCTTGTGTCAAGGGGCTTCATATGGTATGTAGGTCATGGGCCCCAGGGATGGTCCTGACCCCCTCAAACAGGAAGTGCACAAATATCTTGAAAACGGTTGATATCCCCACCCTTAAACCATATATATTCTTGTTCCTTGTGTCAAGGGGCTTCATATGGTATGTAGGTCATGGGCCCCAGGGATGGTCCTGACCCCCCTCAAACAGGTAGTGCCCAAATATCTTGAAAACGGTTGATATCCCCACCCCTAAACCATATATATTCTTGTTCCTTGTGTCAAGGGGTATCATATTGTATGTAGGTCATGGGCCCCGGGGATGGTCCTGACCCCCCTCAAACAGGAAGTGCACAAATAACTTGAAAACGGTTGAGATCCCCACCCCTAAACTATATATATTCTTGTTCCTTGTGTCAAGGGGCATCATATGGTATGTAGGTCATGGGCCCTTGGGGTGGTCCTGACCCCTCCTCAAACAGGTAGTGCCTGAATATCTTGAAAACGGTTAATATCCCCACCCCTAAACCATATATATATTCTTGTTCTTTGTTTATGTTAATAGTAAAGTAATAATTGGCTAACTAAAATCACTGATATATAAAGGTAAAATGATTTTGGTATATATGCCAGATGGTGATTCTCAACGAATGTTGAATATTCAAAAACTGGAACAGGAGAAGTGAGTAACTCATGATGGCTTTTATCGATAAAGCTGGGTTTTTTTCGTTTATTTAAATGCCCATAGGGAGAGTTTCTGTCTGCCCTGGGGGGATGGGGGATGGGAGGTTGTTTTAGATAAAACATGAATAATAGCCACCTTGTTATTATTATTAAATTATTTTCTATCAGAGTCTTGCACCTTTTCAATATCAGGTCATGCACTCTTTTATGATCTTTTAAGTTTTTCGCTAAAATTATAGGTTTAATAGTCCTTTTTGAAAGATTTCAGGCAGGGAGGTGGTCGTCATTACAAATTAAAAATTTTTCTATTCCAGAATAAAACTTAACTAAATATGCATATATGAGACTCCTTGACAAGTTTGTGTATGGGTTATGCTACTCAGGTGACCGTTAAGGCCATTTGGCCTCTTGTTTATGATTATCATTACTTTGAGGGATGGCTCTTTATTGAAATTGATATGTAATACGTAGGCTCCATATGTTAATTACACGATAATCAGAAGTAAAATGCGAATCTTGCGGCTATATGTGTTGTGTAAACTTTACAGTGTTAAATTGCAAGTTACAGACAAGAGGAAAAATAACACGAAAAGGAGGTGGATAGGACTTCGTAAACTTTACATGGGAAGTTTCTGACATATAAAGGTGCAACATGCACACAGTATGGGTGTTCAACCCTTGATAGGTAATATGCAGGGGAAGGTCTATAAAGCTGAAAAATCATGAAAAATGGGTAAAAAATGGTCGAAATCTTAGAAAAACTACTATGTATAATATTTTACACATTCTGCCTAGTGATTATACTCAGATACCGGTGATTGGTCTTATAAGGAGTTACTTAAAAGTATTTGTGTTGAATGGAAACTAAGGAAATTCTAGTTACAGAGCTCCAAAAACCCCATCTAGTGGTTAAATAATCTTGAAGTTTAGGTTATTTTTAATGTTTATTTTTTATTTTTTGTTTTATTATATTTATTTTTTTTTTGGGGGGGGGGGGGTCATGAATAAATGATATATTAATCATTAATGAAAAAAAAATATTATTGCTTTATTATACACTTCCAAGCAATGAATAAAATATTAAATAAAACATCGCAATAGATTGTGACAAAATCGAGCGATAATGGCAATATTTATTATCACATTTTGTGTTCGTTTATTTTCTTTTTACAAATATGATACAGGTTGTTAAAGATGTTCGCTCCTTAGGTTTTGGGTAGCCATTTTGGGTCACCTCTTGACTGAAAATTCTGCATCACATATTAATTCTAGTATTATATTTATATTTACAATATCAAATAAACAATATTGAATAAAATTGTTTCTTAAAAATTAAATTTTTACAAAGTAAAGTAAGGGACTATATTTTGTGGCGGAAGGTTTTCAAGAAGGAACTGAACAATTTTCATAACTTACTAGTTTTAGAGAAGTACTGCTACTTTAGCTCCCTAATTTTCAGCACAGACCATACTTCTAGATATTCAAAATGTTCTAAAAAACATACTTAAACAATATTTTGATATTTATATCGATACATTTTGGCATATTTAGCTTATAATTCATAGAAGTTAAAGAAAAAATTAACTCCAATTTTGGCCTAAAATTAGCTTATTTCATGCTATATCTCACATTTTCGAGATGTGACCCCTACTTGTTTTACTATTAAATGAGATATTAAAGGTATGTCTATTTGTATGCAAAGTATTAGAAAGATGACATTACTATAATTTTTTTTTAAATTTGCGTTATAATTTGATTCCTTCAAAATGTTGTAACATCTGTTGTTGTGTTAATTATGTACTGGCCTTTTAATCCACCATTTAAGCAAGATTATTTAAATTGTTGACTTAGATTTTACTTTTATAGTCACTACATGCGTTCAACTTCATACTATATTAAAACCATAAATTATAATTAAAACTATAAATATTTATTTGATGGCTTAAAATTATCAATTTCTATGTCAAATTGTAGCAAAAATTTCAGGAAAATTATTATTTCTGTTTGAGGCCCTATATTTCCAAAAAATGGCATGTAATATGGGTCACAAAGAAAAGAAATGAACATAATAGGTCCCGATATTTATATCAAAGTGGTTTTCGAAACATTGACATTACTGTTATTTCAGGCGCCAACCTTCTTAAAGCGTGATATCTGTATACCACTGCAGATTATTCACATATCTAGTGCTGTATTTATGTGTATCGCCCTTTATAATTTGAATATATCTATAACATGAACAGTGTCAGTCAAAATATTACATTTGTTTGTTTTAAATAACATTCTTTTTTAAATATTTCAGTGTAAAGCTTATAAAGACGGTGCTATCATAATGTTATATTCTGTGTTTTACATAACGCCCATATAGTTACGTTTATGTCTTACAGGGACGGTGCCGGTCCGGCTGGTATATTCTGCACTTTACATAACGCCCTCCAACAGTTACGTATGGACGGAGAGGTGGACTTATTGACCACAGTCAGACTAATCCACACAAGACGACCGGAAGTCATCACAAATCTGGTAAACACGAGTGATAAGCTGAATGTAACCCAAAACATGCATATATATATATATATATAGAGAGAGAGAGAGAGAGAGAGAGAGAGAGAGAGAGAGAGAGACAGAGAC
>WFKH01011926.1:2373976-2397847 GCA_016163765.1 Magallana hongkongensis | reverse complement strand
GCACTGACTATATCTACGACAACAATAATCACTCTAACAACAATAATACCACTCTGTGACACTCGTACCCTTACTTATATACTCATAGGGTTGCTCGTAAAGAGCAGCCGTCTTAATGAGGTCATATTATGTAATGCATCGGTTGCTCTTCAGGAGCAACGGGTATACAAATAAACATGTGAAATAAAATGATAATATATGAAAATAATTAAACTGAATATAATTTATGGCGTTACAATAGAAAGACATACTTTTGTTTTTATGAACCATATATTATAATAAACCGTAAATCATAAATAAATATATTAGCATTACATTTAACTTATTTAGGAAAATCAAATATAATATAATCTGGTCTGTTTAACATTACATAAAATGAATAATATAATATTTGATTGAAAAAACTAGCAGCCTTTGAAATGAACTTCATTGGGGGGAAAAAGGTGAACATCTCGTCAGCTTTCGCTATGTCCCGCACAATCATATCAAAGACAAGATGAAATTTAAAACAATATATTTATAATGATAATAAAGCAAACAACTGATACGGGACTTGTAAGCTTCGTTTCCACATGTTTAATATACAAAACAGGAGCAGATCAATCACGAACCTTTAAAAATCAGAGGTAGGATCAGGTGCCATAGAGGAGTGGACATCTTCTGCTGACCGGTCAAACCCGCCGTGTGCTCTTTGTCGTATTTGGGAAAAGCGGAATTCTTTCAATGTAATACAATCGTACTAGGTCCCTATCAATGTTCATTGAAACCCTAGCAGAAAAACCTTTTATTTTTTCATTCTATAGTTCAACATAAATTCCAATGACCCAACAACGAAGTTAAAATTAATAAACAATATTTTTCTTCCCCCATCAGTGTTCTAAATGATGTGGTTGGATCAGGTGGCAGGAACTATATTTTTTTTCGGTTTTGTCCTCTTGCGCCTGTGGTGTACACATATTATTATTACGTTTTATCAAAGCTGTATTCTTTAAAATTACAAATAAAGAGACCGATGAAAATTTAAATCAGATATAAACGGTTTATCTAATTGCATATACATGTAGTTTTATATAATATTTACCGCCTTTACAGTTTTTTAAACAATGTGTTTCTTATATGTGTTGAATGTAATAAGGGTCTAAAAAGTTTCACAAATTGCAATTTATATTACATTGTAAAATTTTAGTAGTCGTTAATATCATGTACACTTTACAGTTATTAATCAGGACTTTTTAAACTTATAACTGTGTTACTATATCAATATAGGTCAACTATCTCATGGCATATGGCATAATTATACCAGATTTATTATACAGACTATATTAACTGAGTGATAACAATTATATACTGAGTTAAAATAAGGATCAAATCATTTTTTGTATATATGTTACCTGTTGACCACTTTTATACTTTGATAACTTGGTTTACACAAATTGTATTACATTGTTTAAATCTTTAAAAAAAATCTTCCCGATCTTAAACTACCACAATGTTGAAGAAGACTGCATGTATTCAAAATCTAAATGTGATATAGTTCAAAAATAGTCACCAAATCCCACATAACATAATAATAGGTCAGATAATCGCAAAATGTGATTACAATTTTAATAACTTGTTGTTTTCTTTTTTTTACAATGAACGTAGCTTATACACGCTTTTAGATAAGACGAGGCACAGCCACAATCAGTGAACATCCGCATTCAACTGGTTGGTCAGCTATTACAGTTGTTGGTGGGAATACAGCTCAGGATGCTACCGGAGGATCGTGTGCGATCACGGACTTTGATAAAAAAATCAAATCAGATTGGTTAAAAGTTCAAATGATGCGCCGGTTTAACGTGGCTTACATTGAACTGAATTACCCTCGATACGAACGGCGTATGCGCAATGTATTTCTCTTCGGTTATGTAGAGTTTAAATTAATAGAGAGAGAGAGAGAGTAAGAGAGAGAGAGAGAGAGAGAGATTAGTATGTTTGTAATACATTGAATAATTTGCATTTTAACAAACATTTTTTGTGAATGATCAGTAACTAGCGTCAAATAAGTAAACTGAGTCGACAGTGAGGTTTCATTCTGATAAAAAAATAATAATAAAACGAAACAACATCATAATATACCTCACTTCTTAAGATAAGCTATTTGACTGCATAGTGAGTTTGTATTTATGTTAATTAATTTAATGCTACTAGCATATGTAAAAGCACAAGAGTTATGGTACTACAAAACCTAATTACTTTGTTTTTAATTTGTATACAAGAATAACTGATTTAAAAACTGCAAAGCGGAATTTAAAAATTGTAAACAATATGTTCAATTTTCAATGGAAACATATGCAGTAATAAAAATGTTGGATTAATTGCGTTTTCACAATTATGGTGTTTTTAAATGGGTTTCATTTGAGAAAAAAAGGCAAAATGTTCAAAGTAAAAACGCAACTTACGAAATTCACGTTGATGTCTGCGTAATTTTTGTGTAAATTGTAAAGGTATTTAACGACCTAAAAGCAAAACACATCAAGTACTAATAAAAGATTTTGTTAAACGAAAACACTTAAGTTTTTTTTTTTACATATAAGTGTGTAAAGTTTATGAAAATACGATAGAAACCCAAAAGAAATGAAGCGATGTTACTTTTTCTATTGTCAATTGATGCTTAAACGTCATATCATATTTGATTGCTGTGCATATAAAACCATAGAATATATGCAAAGAAGTTTAATCAATCTACAGTGTTCTTGAATATAATATTGATTTGAAAATAATAGTTTTTAGATCGATTATGAGGTTTTTTTCCATTTACGTATACTATGACGCCACTTTCATCTCTTCATCACTTGACAAAAACAACGTTTTGTACCACCTTGACCAAATATCCGGTTGTCTAGCCCCAATACAGAGCTTCACTGTCAACAGACTTGCCACACAAATAGTGTTCACAAACATCCGACCAGATGGATTTCAATCAAATTGTCCAGGAATAAACAGCAATCTTTACACGTCGATCGAAATTTGTAAAATGCAATCTTTACATGTCGATCGAAGTTTGTGAAATAAGACTAATGGGGAAATCATGAAAAAAATAATTTATATGTTTAAAAGTAATTAAATATTGAACTGTAACGTAATGTAATGCTAAAATCCCAAATATAAGATAATTGAATAGTTCTACGTTTCATTTGCATATACTTTCTTGTACAGGCTATTACTACTTTCTATCAAGTTGTGATCAGAACCGATAGGGTGTCGGATGCTTCAATGTATGACCATATAGGTGCAAAAACTAGCAATGAAAACATGACAATAACAAACCGTCAACCATCTCAAAAATCCATAAAACGAAATACAAATTCAAAGCAGAGCAACACGGACCTCCAAGATAGAGGTAGGATCAGGTGCCTAGGAGGAGTGAGCATCCTCTGCTGACCGGTCACACCCGCCGTGTGCTCTTTGTCGTAATCGGGAAAATGAAAACTGCAAAAGTCCGTAGACAATTAGGTAATTAATTATGGTCTAACAATTAGTTTGAAAAACGTCAGTCAGCATGCGACTCAGTGGAAGATTGTATTTGCTGACAAGGTCGTCGTATCGACCATAGAACTTACGAAAAGATGACTTTAAACGAGACTGTTGATAGTCCTGTTTTATCAACTTGTTTGTCAGTAGCTTGCCTCGTCTTAGAAACTGTTCATACGAAGAGCATGCCCTTGCGTATCGAATTAACTGAGAGACAAAAACACCATATGCAGGTGATGAAGTTATATTGCTACATAAGTAGGGAAAGTTGACTATAGAAAAATTGAAGTCATCACGTTTATCATAAAGTTTTGTTGTTAGGTTACCATCAATGTCCATTTCCAGTAAAATATCAAAATATGAAACAGATGACGCTGACTCTGTGGTATCTTTTATTTCAAGTTCACTTGGATATATCGAGTCGACGTAAGTATGAAAATAACAATTGTTAATTGATAATACGTCGTCGATATACCTAAATGTTGAGTTTAAGGCCACAGCGAGTGATTTATTATTTTCACGTACAAGTTTTTGAATAAATTCTGCTTCGTAAGAATACACAAATAGGTCTGCTAACAATGGGGCACAATTGGTACCCATGGGAATTCCAACAGATTGTTGGAAGACTTGATTTCCAAAAACTACATAGATGTTGTCTATCAGAAATTCAAGCATCTTTTTAATGTCAACTTCAGAGTACTTGTGTGTGCAATCAGAATGGTTTTTAACAAAATAGTTTTTTAGATTTCCAATGACAAGGTAAGCATTTTTACGACTTCCATTTTTATTGAAGAAACAACTGTCGATGATATCAAAAAGTCTGGATTTTTATTTGTCGTGGGGAATGGTTGTATAAAGCGTTGAAAAATCGTACGTTTTGATGCTATTGATTTTGGTAAGATTTTGTGACCTTAAAGTTTCTAATAATTCTTTAGAGTTTTTTTAGTATCCACATCTGATTCACACCACTTCTGGAGTAGATTGTTGTACAGTACTCTTGAAGCTTCTCCTTAACTTATGTAAGAATTTTAGTAAGGAGTAAAGAGAGAGGTTTGGTAGAACATTTACTGGAGCAATGTGACGTATTCCTGCGCAGAGGGATGTACAAACCCAAATGTCCCGACTACTGACTGTATCTGTGAGATTTTTAACTATTTTACTTATTTTAGAAACTTATTGCTTTGTTCTATTTAACTTGGGTAAAATTCCATTATTTATAAACATTGTTGACTTCAGAATACTTATTAAACCGTATAAATGAATGGTTGATATGAAAGGCAACTGCCCCAAATTGAAACCAATTTTTAAATGTCAACGTTATAAAAACAAATCATAAACCATTACACAGACTGAGGATGTCAATCCTAATTATTCTGATATCCTTGTCAACTAGCTGTTTGTCTTTGACGTCACCAAAAAGGTCGATTTTCCGCATTTTTGCAAATAAATGAAAAGATTGCCATGTTCCAATCATAATTAGTCTTTTGGAGTATAAATATATTCATGAGAACGTTATTCTTTTATCTGAAAATTTTTTTCAGGAAATACATTTGATTCCAAAAAAAAAAAGGAATTGCTTGTGACCCCCGAACTAATCTAGGTGCCACAATAGAGGCTTACATATTAACAAAAAAGTAAATAGGGAGAATGTTTCAAAAAACTCGTTCAAGAACTACAATGCGACAATTTGTGAGAGTATTATGCAAGCATCCTCAAATAATATATATTCTAAATGGTCAAATTCAAGACCATTGAATTAAACTAAAGGGTTGGAAGTTTAAAATAGAAATATATAGGCAAATGTTAAAACATCTTCTTCTCAAGGACTACAATGTTACATTTTATGAGATTACTATGCAAGCATCCTCAAAAATGTAGATTCTAAATTTTAAAACCATGACACCCAAACAATGCTAGGGCCCAAAAAGGGGTTCAAATAAAATATATAAATAAAGGTTCTCAAATAATTTATATAAATAAATAGGGGAAAGGCTTAATGAATCTTCTTCTCTATGCTACGATTTGGTAGATTACTATGCAAGCATCTTCAAATAGTGTAGATTCTAAATTGTAAAAAAGTGTGACCTTCGGACTAATACTAGGGCCCTAAGAACAGTTAATTTTTTTTTATAGAAATACATGTATACGAGAAAATGTTTAAACTACTACAATGAACTACTCAAAGAAACTAAAAGAACTACAATGCTACAATTTGTAAGATTACTATGCAAGCAGTTTAAGAAAGGGTATATTCTAAATCGTTTATATTGTGACCCCAGGCTATTACTTGAGCGAAAACGGGTTCACAACTCAAGTTAGACATATATGAGGAATTTTTTAAAAACTGCAATAAAGTTATCCAAGGAGCTGTTATTCATGTGGGCAATGTGGCCCATGGGCGTCTTTCTTTTACTTCTATACTGAGACAAAAGCCCATCGTACTGTATTGGTTCAGGTATCACTGTTTTAGCAATTCAAAATCTACACTATTTTCCAAGTCTTGCATATCAATCGTAAGCATTGTTACATTGCAGTTTTTAGGTAAAAGATGTGTTTGTTTTAAAAAGTACATATGCAATGCTTTTTTTAAATTTTGAACTTTGTACCACTGCATATAAGTTCGGGGGTTACAATTTTAACAATTTAGAATCTATATAATCTGATGATGCTCGAATCTTGCAATGTGTAGCTTTATAGTTCTTTAGAAGACTTTTTAACATTGTTCTTATATATGTGTGTCTTAAACTTTGAACCACTTCTGGGGCCCCAGTATTGGTAATTGGGTCACAGTTATAATAATTTAGAATAAACATTATCTCAGCATGCTTGCATAGTATTGTCACAATTTGTAGCTCTGTAGTTTTTTGAGAAGAGTTTTAAATAATTTTCTCTCTATATATTTATATCTTAGAATTTGACCCATCCTGAGGCCCAGGTATTGGCCAGGGAGTCACGATTGTAACAATTAATTATTACAACTATATATATAAGCTTTAGTGTAAATACTGATATTTCTTGTGCCATATCTATACTACTTTATTAAAATAATAGACTCGAATTTTTGGGATTTAATACCGATAAATCGGTAGAGTATTGTCTTTTGTTTCATATATTTTAAACATCATTGGTACTTGAAGATTAACAATTTGTTTTTATTTTTTCTCAATCAAGCTTCGCTAATTAATAATCAACGAACATTCTTCAGAAAATTCCGGAAATCATCGGGATTTTTTTGATTTTACAATTTTGCGCATGCGCATTAAATTCACGCTAAATCACGGTAGGCTCTTTACTTTACGTTTTCACAATATCACATTTGCATGGATAAACTCAGAAACAATAATACATTACAGTCTCAAAATGGTTTGTTAAGAATTATAAATAATTTGACTTCATTTTCAATTCACCAAAATTGTTTCGGAGCGATTCTGCAATTTTCTGCTACATTACGGGTATAAGAGAGGCATTTTAACTGTGGTGAAGACCTGTCCCGATACACAGTTAAATTATTCTAACTAACAAGAGTGTAGTGAAACTAATAGCATTATTTTAGGATTAAAGCTTGGTTTATATAAATGTCAACAATACGGTGTCGATGTATCTATTTCGTAAATGTCCGTTTATTATATGCAATGTCAACCCGTGCACGCACGGGTCATAGTCTATGTTTATGTGTTAAAACTTTCGATTCCTGTGAAATACACTGTAAAAAAAAATCAAATCAGCAAGGCGTCTGCTATGGACGTACTTCACTTGGTTTCTTTATTCTAAAACAAACAAAAACCTTTTAATAATTTCAAAATTTACAAAAGGTAAACAACAATTGTTTTTTTATTTTTATCGTTATTAAAAACACGTCCTACCGTTTTACTACAAAGTATCCAATTAAAACTCCATTTGCAATGATTAAAATACAAAATGCACCAAGAATTCCATAAAATTCACGCTTCCAGGTCTGTTCATTGTCAAGTGTTGATGCTAAAAAGATTTTTTTAAAAGTTAATAAAAAGTTAATAAACAAATTGCGTACTTAGGCATAATGCTTAATAGAATATAGCAGAAGTCTAACGTTTGAAATATGTATTATTATATATTTTATGGAATCCGCAAGATTTTAGTTCCCCGAAACCAAGTCTAATTGCCGAGGTGAAACCGTGGGTAATAGGTTTGTTGAAAGGGACCTGGAAACTTGCTGACTACTCAACGGTATATTTTAATTGTTTTATTCATTGATAAAAACAATAAATCAGAAAAGAATCTAATTAATATAATTGTAATTCTTCATGTAATCAACAATATATAATAAATGTATTTATTGCATCGATAATAGTATCAATGATTTAACATGTAATGAAATTCCATGCGCATCCGTGACGTAAGCGATGTAGATGAATTTGTATAGCTAATAAAAAAAGGGTGTTCCAACCAGAATGTAATCTTTTGATAACGATATTTATGATTTTATTTGGGTATTTGTTGTTGCAACCAGAATTTAATCTTTTGATAACGATATTTATGATTTTATTTGGGTATTTTATTTGGGTATAACGATATTTATTATTTTATTTTCCCGATTACGACAAAGAGCACACGACGGGTGTGACCGGTCAGCAGAGGATGCTTACTCTTCCTTGGCACCTGATCCTATTTCCATCTTTTTGGAGGTCCGTGTTGCTCTGCTTTGAATTTGTATTTGGTTTTATGCATTTTTGGGATGGTTGACGGATTGTTATTGTCATTTTTTCATTGGGACATGTCGGATTTCTTTCTTCAGATTAAAAGAAATTGCTAAGTGTTCAAAATAAATCTGTATCAGTACATCAAATTGACGCAGCTTTTTCTAGGAAATCAGTTTTATAGTGATTTTCAGGGAATCAGCAAAATACATTGAATTGTTCTTTTATAATACAAAAAGACGAGGAATAGTAAAAAAATATTTGAAAACGGCAATTGCCAAAATACTGATCACTTAAATTTCAGATTTGAAACCATAAATTCAAAAATAACAATTTGACATGATCAATGGAACCCTCGTTCCAACTCTTCTAAATCTATTTGATACTATTGAACATGAAAAATATAATTTTGATGGCTACTGAACTTTTAAAAAGGTTTATGTAATTCGGGATATTATAGGCCGTCCTTGAATGTTTAATTAAAACAAGAAACGATTTAAAAGAACCTTGCTGTGATATATTTTAACTATGGGGTCTTTTAAGGAACGTTACAACTACAATATGGTTTATCTAACATAGATACTTCAATATATTATGTTGCTCAATTTGTCTTAAAGTTAAATATTTTCCCAATTGATGTTTTTTCATATCCAGCTAAGATCTTAAAAACCACCACTTGTTTAAACATACCTATTGTTTTGCTACCATATTTATGTGGCTAATTTTTGTAGTAAAATTTTCTAAAGATAATATGTTTTAGTTGTATCTATATTTAATTGATGACACCCTTTTTGACATTAAATAATTTTATTTTTGGCAAACTTGAATAAACATCCGACACTCATAAATTTTTGACATATTAAATATGATATGACATAGTGTATACCATTTGACATCTTGTATATAATATGACATCTTGTACAAAATACTGGTCAGCAAAATGTGACTTATTTTCAACCCTCGTATTTTGATGTATTCTAACAACAACATGTAATTCCGTTTCAATTCATATTGTACCGATTTGAGCGAGAACAAGTTATATGGTATCATAGATCTAACATCTTTTTGCACACATACCTATATCACAAAAATGTCAAGAGATATACTAGGAACAGATATTTGCCTTTCAAATATAAGATTGATGGATGAATAATGAGGGGTTTAGACCTAACCTTTCTCTAAGATAAATTGACAATTAGGTCGATGATGGATGGTTGATGGGAATACTGGAGCTTACCCCTTTCTTCTGATATTTTAATTGATAAATTAATAAGGATGATTTGATAGTTTTACTTGTGTTAAAAAATGAATTGATGAATGTATATACTTCAGGGGGATTGACCCTTAACTTAAATAATGTGGGATTAAGACCTTACTTTTCCTTGTGTTATATAAGATGTTTTATGCATTAAGAATGATGGATTGAGACTTACAACTTTCACAACTTTTTCCTCTCCAGTCGGGGAGACATTCAGTATCACACAACTCATTGTAGTAACTACACCCGGAACATGTCTCGTTACATTTCATGGTACAGTTATTTCCAAAATATCCTCCAAGGCATGCTAAAGAATTGATAAAATGTATTATATATATTCTTTTTAAAACATAACAAATTCATAGTATGCAGATACATATATTACTGATAAAAAGTGTTGTATATTTAATGTAAAACACAGGGACATTTATGATTCTTTTATGACTTATATTGTGTGCACATTTTTTGTGATATTGAAATAAAGATAAGATTCAAATCATATGGAAATAATCTATATTCAGTTTAGAGAAAAAACAATATTTCATTTGAAAATAACTAACTCAAATATACGGTAGTTTTAAGTTTTGAGCGTGGTAAATATAATTATTTCTTAATCATTGCCAATATAACTATATTTCAAACGTTTAGCGCAAAATATGAAATAAAATTGTCAAATATGGTTACTTACATGTACCTCAAAATAAAGTTTCATTTTCTCTATTTAAGTATGGTTTTTGTAAATTATGTTTCTTTGCGCAGTTTCTTTCCTTATTCAAAATTTCTGTTAATGCATTTTCTCTAACAATATTCCACCACATCTACATTAACATTCGACGATACAACATCAACAAAATGACATATGTTTTGCATAACTAATAAAAAAACCCAAAGTTTTTTGTCCTGGAATTATATTAGTTAAACGCAATTATTGTTTGTTTGGTTTTTTTTTTTGCATTGTAACAAATTATGCAACCTGGCTAGTTTAAGGTCCGTGCTTTTTTGTGTGTTTTTATTTATTTATTGATTTTTTTTGTGTGTGTTTTGTTTTTGAGGGGAGGGGTGTTTTTGTTTTATTGTTTTTTTTTTAAATAAATTGTGGAGGAAATAATACAAACCATACACCTCAACTTCACAAAGATTAGCATGGGCATCGGTGGAATATTCTCCAGGGTAGGTAACTCCTGGAAGTCTCTCGTTGTAGTAGATGACATACTGTCCATGTACAGGACAGGTGGTGTTAAAGACAGCAGGTATGGTATTTAGAGTAAAGGTGTTGTCCTTGTAACACAGTATTCCCTGTAGTCTGTCTGTTGTATTGGAGACGTACACAGAAAATCCGAGAAAGTATTTTGTAAGGTAATTAGAGGGACCTGCAGGAACATCACAATTAAATATGATTTCTGATTTTATTAGCTAGGTAAGGAACAAAATTTCATTGTCATAAGACATACAACAAAAACCCAAGAAATGGTATTACACGTATTCAAATCGGAAGAAAACTTTGATAAAAAAAAAACCAAAAATGTGTGCAAAACAAAACCCATCTGCAAAAATTTTCATAACATAACAATTTTATAACGTATATCCTTTAAAGTAGTTTAATCCGAAAAGATAAAACATTGAATGATGTTAAGAATATAACAATCTGTAAAATTTAATTTCTGCAACCAAAGCTACTGTATGTCTAATTTTAGTTGGAACTAAACTAAATAACGGGATTATTTTTAGTAACAATTTTGTATTTGTATTATGGAGAAGGCCTACATAGCATTGCCTGCTGCCTAATCCATTTATGTAAATTTATATTTGCATATTAAAATATGTTCAAATCAAATTCAAATCAAATCAACAATTTTGTAACATTCTTTTACGTACCTAATGTTTTGTTGCCCGTCATGAAGTAGATTGTAATGTGTTTAACGAAGTGTATATCTTTAAGGTGCACCCACCAAGTGGCAGTTTCTTTATTGTAAGTTGTTGCCGTACATTCACCACCATCCCGACTCAGGTCTGATTTAAGTCCGTCTACGGCATTTCTGGGGTCGTATATGCCTTCATTTAATGCGCTGGTGTGAATTGCTGTTTTATTAAGTGCTACATTTTCTGTAAAGACAGATTATACACAGGATGAATCTCTGCCATTCAGTCAACTGAAATGTGGCTGAAAGTTGACTGAAAGGTGGCTGAATGGCAAAGCTGTTCAGTTAACATTTAGTTGACAGAATGGCAGAGATTTATCCTGTGATAACAATATTTCAATAACTGTTGTTGATTGAAAATGATATTCTTGAGTTACCTTTTTAAATTCTGTAAAGAAAATATTATAAAACTTATGTCAAACATTTAACACTAGTAAGTTGTCAGCACTCAAAAAATTAAAATATAATTTTAAAAAAAGACATATTATAAAGACATAACTTACATTGTAATGAAATTATAAGCGAATACTGTAAAAGTTATAGATTTGTTTAATGACGTCATTTGATAATTAAAGACCTTAAGTAGACAATGGTTGAAAGATAATTAAATCGTTTTAAATAAACCATCGCAATTTTAAAAGATCATATGCTTTCAACATTGCTTGAGCGTTTTTATTTTTAAAGAATACTTGAAGAATAAATGAATAACCAAATAAAAAAACAAAGAATATTAGTAAGTGAGATAGAACTGTTATAAAAATAAAAACGATAATAAACATGAACTCGTTTTATAACACTACTGGCTTTGAAAACCCCTGTCCGTATGAAAATTCCCTGTCTTCTCGTGTCACCCCCTTTCTTTTCCCTGTCATACCCTGTCCATCACCTGTCAGCCACTGTACACATCCCATGGCTGAATGACTGTAAGCCCCTGTCACCCACTGTACACCACTGTCACCCACTGTAAGCCACTGTAATTCCCTGTGCATGCCCCTGGCATCTCCTGTACGGTCTTAAACTGCTTGCTAAAGTACATCTTCGCTAGCCAAGGGTTTCTAATCCGCACCGCTATTCACGAACCCTTGGCATAATGTATTATCAAAAGTCTGGGTTTTTTCTGGTATTTGATTGGGGTTTACTAAAATCGTCCGACCAATCAAAAAGAAGCATTTAATATAATGAGTTTCCGTACTGGTCATTTACGAGTGTCTCTAACACGCATAGCCCAAAACCTAGTCTCTCTGTTTGAGCCTACATGATACAAAAAAGAAGTCGTAAAAATGCTTACCTTGACAGTGGGGATCTAAACAAAATTTTGCTAAAAAGCATTCTGATTGCACACACAAGTTCTCTGGAGTTGACATTAAAAATATCCTTGAGTTTCTGATAGACAACATCTATGTAGTTTTTGGAAATCAAGTCTTCCAACAATCTGTTGGAATTACCATGGGTACTAATTGTGCCCAATTGTTAGCAGACCTATTTTTGTATTCCTATGAGGCAGAATTTATTCAAAAACTTGTAAGTGAAAAAAATAAATCATTCTCTGTGGCCTTCAACTCATTATTTAGGTATATCAAAGACGTATTATCAATTACCAATTGGTTTTTTTTCGTATTCACAGGATGAATGACCATCTTTAAGTTCTCCTTAAAGATAACTTAAAGGTGCTTAAAGGTAGCTTAAAGACGATCTTTAAGCCGCCTTTAAGCTATATGTGTTGCTGGGACCCTTCGTTTACCAGCAACACCTCACTCCCTCTACGCCACGGCAACTAATATATTTTTGGAGGTTTTTATATTCTATAAATTAGTGGCCATTGAATCAAATAGACTGTGTATTTTTTACTTGAAAAGATTTTGACTTCCATTCAGTTTGTAACAATCAATTATATCTAATTTATAAATTAAATGCATGCATGTATTTAGAATGAAATACGAAACTTGGTCTTCAGTGAAAAAAATATATTATACCTAAATGGAAACCGTTAGGCTAATACTAGTACTTAGTTAATAAATTTAAACCAAGTAGATATAGGCTATGTTCATCTTATTCATAGCTAAATGAAATTAAATGCAATGAAGAAGATGAAACTATTTCTTTAATTAAATGCATTGGAACTATTAGCTAGGGTATTAGTTCTACGCAATTTCCCGGTTTTCATGATCACGGCGCCGTTCGAGCATGTATAATTTTAATAATATTGATTATTATACATTTACAACAGATCTAGAATAACAAATGAAATGATATATGTTTAAATGTTTAATTGTATACATGATTTTTAAACTATCAATTTTATAAAAAACAATATTACCAATTACCGGTGAGGTATTTACTGCATGTGGCAATTGCAAATGTTGTATGCATATACTTGTACATACAATTGTATGATTTACCAGGCCGGGTATGTGACATTTACCCTTATACATATATTTAAATAAAATTAACCCCCATTAAACACCGGTGCAGTAATTAATTAGCCTCTAGATTTTACTCTTACATACATGTATCTTTAATTTGTAGACGTAACATTTTTAAAACCCACAGCTAGGAACTAATACTTTGAAAATGAATTACAAATGTAAATAAACTTGTATTCACTAGACTTATCGTATACACGTACATACTAAGATTTCAACGCCTTTAGAAACCCTGACGTGCACCTGGGCACACGACACACCTGTTGTGTATATCTTGTATATTCTGTGTTAGTTCCAGGGGTTTTCTTAACTTGGACAAACAATAGACTCTAATTAGATATACACAAACGAACAAAACTATGTCTTGACAAACAAAGCGGTAATATCCCGCCCGATATAATCAAGGCAGTTGAGAGTCTTTTCACAGAGACATATATAACAGAGATTGGCAACGCCGCCATTAGCGTGATTTGTTGTTGAAAAATGGTACGGGACCAACCTTACTTTAACATGTATCTAGCATATCTAGAATTAGACCTAGAAATAATTAAAATTGAAGAAAAAAAATACATATCTTAAACCGATTAAATTAAATCGTGCATTATTGGTTCATTTTTTTATTTTGTTTAATAACCGGATGAACTAAAAGAGAGAGAGAGAGAGAGAGAGAGAGAGAGAGAGAGAGAGAGAGAGATTTCACCGATTAATTTATAATAGGAAACACACACTTTAATATAATTTCATGCGCAGATTTAGATACAGAGACTGCGCTCACCCCTACAATAATTTTCAAACAAAAACAAAAAATTATCAAGAATTTTATAACGGCAATCTGTGTCCATTGGAGCGGTGTTGATGATAGTGATCTGTGTTTAATGGAGCGACAATTAAAACCGCCTGGAACACACCCCCCCTTCCTTGGAAATTATATCATCACTCGGATCACCCCCTCCCATCCCTATAAAAGAGCTTTTGCATTTAATATATGTTTTCAAGATGAATCTGTTCAGCTTGATCAAACCTGACTTAAAGGGAACTTAAAGATGGTGTAAAGACAACTTAAAGGGAACGCAAATGCCACTTAAAGATGCTTAAAGGTGGCTTAAAGATGGCCTAAAGGTGACTTAAAGAAGTTTGGACATTAAGGACCTATAAGCTCAGCTTAAAGGTGACTTAAATGTGACTTAAAGATTGTATATCCTTTAAGCCACCTTTAAGTCACCTTTAAGGACTTGCCTAAAGATTGTTTTTCGCCCTGTAATTTACGTCGACTCGATATATCCGAGTAAACTTAAAATAAAAGATACCTCAGAGTCTGCGTCATCTGTTTCATATTGGGATATTTTACTGGAAATTGAAATTGAGTGTAACCTAACAACAAAATTTTATGATAAACGCGATGACCTCATTCTTTTAGTCAACTTTCCTTACTTATGTAGCAATCTATCTTCATTACTTGCATTTGGTGTTTTTGTTTCTCATGTTATTCGATACGCAAGGGCATGCTCTTCAAATTAACTGTTACTAAGGCGAGGCAAGCAACAGACAAACAAGTTGATAAATCAGGACAACCAACATTCTCGTTTGAAGTCATATTTTCTTAAGTTCTATTGTTCATACAACGACCTTGTCAGAAATTACAATCTTCCACTGGGTTGCATGTTGATTGACATTTTTTAATTTTAATTGTAATACCTTAATTAATATCCTAATTGTCTACTTTTTTTCAGGTTTGTTCCCCGATTACGACAAAGAGCACACGACGGGTGTGACCGGTCAGCAGAGGATGCTCACCTGCTCCTACCTCTATCGTTTTGGTAGTCCGTGTTGCTCTGCTTTGAATTTGTATTTCGTTTTATGGTTTTTTGAGATGGTTGACGGTTTGCTATTGTCATTTTTTTTCACCTATAATCTTTGTGCATCATTGATGAAGGATTTCCGCTAACAGTCTTCCAACCTTCGAATGAATTCGATCATTTAACAATATTCCTATTTATTGAATACACTGGGCAATAAAACGTTCTTTCAACTTGTCAATATCAACGTCTATGGAGGCTGCCATTACTGCAACAGTGACTTTGGCTGATTTAAAAAAAGGCTTGGAGATCACGTGACCAAAAATCCTGACTTTTGATAGCACTATATGCCAAGTGTTAGCGAGGAGCAACGGGGATCAGAAACCTTTGCCTAGCAAAGATGGCTCAATTAAAAAAATACTGTTCTTACATGTAATTATGTGATTTTTGTTTTTAAATATACATGTATATTTGGCAATTTCTGGTAGATTAGGAAATGCATTCATGATTAAGACGGTGTTTGTTTCTTTGTATTTCACAGAGAGCAATATTATTACAAACGTGAATAAATTTATGCATATCAAAATGAATATATACTGATTTAACGCTCATTTTATTCCATGTATTTAAACAAATGACCGTGTTTAGTAATTTGTAAAAAAAAAAAAAAAAAGAAACTTAAGTGGAAGATGATTGTGGGAAATCTGCAAAATTTTGTGAATATAACCTGCCTGAGTTAAAGCGTTCAATAACACACGATGATTAGCACGTGCAGATAATCACACACCGATCGAAATAATCACCTATATTTTGACTGTTTTTCCAGGTGTAATGATGCATAGAACAACATCGTTCCAATGAAATGCATGTTTATTTTATTTAGCTGGACGTTAATTAGTTAATATCTAAGTCATGTAAATCGAACTTGAGGATATTTGCTGTCAACCATTTTTTCCCTGATGAATAAAGTATGAGAGAGAGAGAGAGAGAGAGAGAGAGAGAGAGAGAGAGAGAGTTTAAACAACATTTCACATAATTGTTTAGCATTACCGAGCATTTAGACTTAAGAAGTATGTGTATATACAAATACATGTGTGTCTGTCTCCTTATTGTTCCCACCCTCGCTGCAAATTGTCAAGAAGGGCTGTGTACAGTAGCTATAATTATATAAACAGTGCCCGGCCATAATTCAGATTTTAGGAAGTGTATATAGCTGTACACGCGTGTCTGTCATATTATTTCTCTACCTCGCTTTACCGTGCTTTGCAAATTGTCAAGAAGTGTTGTGTACAGTAGCTATTATATAACCACTGACCTATTGAAAAATAAAGTCAACAGCCTATTTTTTTAAAAACGGTAACTACAATCAATTCTTTGATCAATTGATAAGGTGTAAAATAAAACATTGGTGGATTAAAATTAATATTATCGCTTTAAGTTAATCTAAAATATGATTACGAATTGGGAATGAAATAAAGATTGCATGTCAACTTATTAGAATATTAATTAATTCCCGAATAAAAACATTTAGTAACTTTGAATTCAAATTCAATGCAAACCTTCTCTCTCTCTCTCTCTCTCTCTCTCTCTCTCTCTGACTAGGGCCGCGGATTTTTGTTTATTTATCATTTATAAATAACATTATCTTTGATATCGTTCATATTGCAGTAAAAAGTGAAATGAAAATACATTTTATAAATTATTAAATTGTTTATAAGAGTTACATGTAATTATCAGTTAAGTTGAATTCAAGGGTCCAATAAGCCGCTTATAGACATAATAAAACAACACTCTAAAATTATTTCTTAGGCAGACTTATGAGCTATTAAAGCTTTATTTTGCTATTCACGGGAAATTAATAAAGGTATAAGCAGGAACTTGATTACAAAAACGAAAGACGTGCTTTATCATACATGTAACTTGGCTGCTTATAGATGTGCATTCTTCATATTGACTGATTTACTGGTTTTAGTGTGCAGATATTTGTTTAGATACTCAAAATCAAATGTTAAACACAATGTGCTGCGGTTGATCTTTGTAGAAATAATTCACTGTAGTTCTTATATATATCTATTTTTCAAACATTACGGAGTAGTGATGTTCCCGACCGCCAATATACTAAATGCCCTGAAGGCTTTCTTAACTACCGTAAAAAATCCCCGCCCTAACCTGAGATTTACCAACCTGTGAATCTCGAGTCTTTAGTTGTAAGCACGATGATTTAAGTATCGATAAGTAATTAGTGAAAACAGATTTTTTCTCAAATTATAATAACACTTTGTGCTGTGAGTCGGCGGTCTGTTGAGTGCAAAAATTTGATTGATAGCTCAAATTATAACACATGAGAGTTGTATAATTTAGTTAAGAAAAACAAAATTGAAAATAAACAATAAAAAAGGCTGTTATAAACAATCAAAACCCGTACAAGGGGTGTCAGGGGCATGTACGGGGAAATACAGTGGCTTACAGGTAATGACAGGGGGTATAGAGTGTGATAAGGGCTTACAGTGGCACACAGGGTGTGTGTACAGTGGCTTACTGGGAAAGACAGGGGATTTACATAAGGACAGGGTTTTTTTTTAGAGCCAATAGTGTAACACATATTAATGATTAGAAAGTATGGAAATTACAGTTACCTTGATGTATTTGTATTACATATATGCATACTGACTTTATCAGCGTCACTTAGTTTAACTCAGAACATATTTGCTATTATAGAGTAACAGATTTTAGTTCTCGTAGCATTCATATAAAATCTGTAAACTTACCGTATGCATAGGTTATTGTTAAAAATCCGAAATATACATTTAGTATATGCATGTTGGTGTTTTGGAGACGGACTGGTAGGCCGAAAGAATACAAGACATGAAGTTAGTTTGAATGATTCGATATTTTGTATTTTAGTCCGACTTGATAAAACTTCTGGGATGAAAAAAAGACAACGCGATTGTTTTATAAATAGTTACAGTTCAGCCCTCGATTGCCATTCCCACGGGTTTTATTTTCAAACTGTCCTTAATTACAAATTTTATCACGCAAAAATAAATAAAGCAGAAAAAATCACAATGTCAAATCGTTTGTCATTTTCTGTGACAAGAAAGAAAATTACAGAAACGTTGCGATTGCAGCTAATGCACGAGATTGATTTCAGTATAAAGATACAAATGCTCAATTTGTATCATGCATCATTATCCAGTTATTACGACCGCACTTTAATTTAAAATCAAGAGGAGTCGTAATTATTTTCTTTTGGGATTTTTTTTAACTGTTATGGTTGTTTTTTAAACATTAATATGAAGGCAGACTTTACGATTATTACATTGCATTGTTAATAGTCAACTTAGTTTACAAACGTAATCTGGTTTGCAAACAGAACAGCCACAATTAGGTCTTATTTCTCCTTTCACACAGGAATCAGGTTTTCCCTTTAAAGTGGCGAATATGAAAAAGCTGAATAAACAATGTTAATTGTTTAGGAAAAGGCATCAATTATAAGAAATGGCTTATTCTATCACGACAAAAATGACCGGCGACTGATTTATTTACGACTGAAACACGTTATACGCCTTAATAACTCACTTTTGTATTGACTTATAGCATATATAGTTATATACAAACATAACTTAATATCATACTTAATATCACATACTAATTGACCATAATTATTCACCCCATTTTCTACGGACTTTTCCGTCTTTTCCCGATTACGACAAAGAACACACGGCGGGTGTGACCGGTCAGCAGAGGATGCTCACTCCTCCTAGGCACCTGATCCTGCCTCCATCTTTTTTGAGGTCCGTGTTGCTCTGCTTTGAATTTGTATTTCGTTTTATGGATTTTTGAGATGGTTGACGGATTGTTATTGTCATTTTTTCATCATTTTATAATTGTAAATGACGGTTTATCTGTGTAAAATGTATGGTGGCTGTGTCTGCCATCCTTATAACTTTAGGCCCACATAAGTATCTTCTCAAGTCACAATAGCTATCTCAACAAGTAGCTTTCGTGTTATTTTGACAAATTCCCACTGTTAAAAGATAAAATTAACTTGATTTGAAGATAAAGATTTATTGACATAAGAATGTAACTATCTGCACTCTCGACTCAATATTGCTGCTTTAACCGATGATGCCATTCACAAAAGTTTTGGGAACGATAGTTCTACTAGTGAAATTAGAGGCCTCAGAACATACACTATATTAACGAGTCACTAGGATATGCCTTGCAATAACGTATGTAATGTAACGAAATCAAAAAATATTAACAATAACATCTTAGATTAAAACATTTCATTTATTTAAGCAAACTGATGCATAATGACTACATTCCTACACTCAATCTTTGGTAATATATAATTAATACTAAAATCACTGTGATGATAAAATAGGTCTGGATAAATTTCAGCTTACAACTAACCATGTGCTTGGTACTGCATTTAATACTCCACATTATATATTCATATCTTTTTATTAAAACATTTTTTTACACGTGTTATTCATTCACTTTTCTTTTAATTTTTATGTTATTTTATGAAATGTTCAGTTTAAATGTTTATTAAGTTTAACATTACAAAATAAACTTTTCAATCTATAAATACTTCTTTAGCATTGGTTTATTTGGTTGAAAGCTATGTGGATGGCAGCATTGGTCAACTTAGCAATTTTTTGCCAATATATCAGATTTATATCTGTCCAAGTTTTAAAAGTTATCATCACAAGTAACCATGATAGGTTATCTTGCCTAGACGCGATACAAATCGTATTTTGTCGACATAACCAAGACATTATGTTAGTGTTTGAGAGAGCTATTGTGATTTGATGAGATATCTATGTTGACTAAAAGGTATGTGGATGGAAAAAATATGTCATCATGAAAATAATTTTCAGTAATGCATATTTTATAATCAGCCTCAGCAAAGTGTGCATTTGGAAACGAGACGTTTTTGTCTTTGTCTTAGAAGAACGTTTTATTTCATTGAATTTGTAAAAGTCTTAATAAACAATTTCATGAATAAATAAATAATAAATTTTATATTTATAAATAAATAAAAAAATTAATTTGTTAATATTGTTTATTGTCAAGTTAATATTGTTTTTAAAAATACATTTTTTCTTTATAATTTACCAGACTAGATAGTAATAAGAAATTCCAACAAATTTACAGTAGATGAACATTATGCTTTTTATCTCCCTTTGCTCATGAATATCCGTTATAATATGGAAATTAGAGCAATCATATTTAAAACATGAAACTTCTGAGACTGTGTCTTTGTGAAAATCTTATGGTGATTTTGATATTGAATTTGTGCGGATGAAAAGAGAACATTTGTTTACATGTAGTGACAAGGTTTTTATAGGCCTTAATCTTAGTATTTTTAATGGCTTTTAACACGATTAATGGTTGATGTGATACTTTTCATTAAAGTCATCTTGTACAGTTTGATTCCTGAAATATTATTAACAGACGACTGATTATTGGAAAAGTTTATAATGTTTCATAATTGAAAACAGAATATATTGCATAATGAAAACATATTGTAACATCCAACCCCCCTTTATCAACTACCACCCCACCCCAAAACTATTTTTAAAATTGATATAAAACCATTGAGCATTGTGTGATCTATCATAATTATACGTGAAAAACATGTGTTACTTTTGCAATATAAATTACGGTTTGTAACGTAAAGTTGGTATGCATCATATATGCATACATTAATGAGGTCATAAAACACTTTTTGAAAGTAAACGCATCGGAACTAGATTCACAATACAATAATTCTCAGACAATTAAACGAAAGTTAAATAAATTTCAACTTGTTCATACATTTCTACAAGAATTGTATAAGCTGTATATAACTTTTTTCTCTTTTACCATTTTTTTAATCTCCGATTAAAAAAAATCAACCCTATTAAGGCAAAACTCTTCTATACATTTTTTTAAATTATAAAAAAGCTTTACTTGAGATAAATTGCGTTCTTTATTGTTTGCAACAGCAGATTGTTTTCTCATGCAAAATAAAAAAAAAAAATTAGAACTGACTATATTTATATTTAAGGGGGAACAGGACGTTGTAGTGTAAAATTATTTGTCAATGAATTTATTTTGTTTTTTTTAAACACTTTACATTAAGATGTCCACTACAACATATATCATTATCATGACTACTTTCTTACCTTGCAAGGGAGATATTTTGATAGGAATTATTCCCCTTTTCTGGCATTATGAATTATTTTAACAATTTCCATTTTTTGCAATAATTATTTTATTTGATGGAATTTATTTGCAAACCATACTCATTATTTGGAGAACGAAAACAAATTTCAAAATTGTTATCAACATTTGCTTTTTAACATAGCAATATCAAAAATTTATCAATATATTGCGTAAATTAGCAGTTCAAATTTGGAAGTTTTTTTATTCTGAATTTGAAAAAAATGTGATGGCAAATATAAACTTGTCAATGAATGTTTTTACATATAAATTGCAAATATCAACCTTAGCATGTGCTTTATAACTTATAAAATTTTCATGGCACCTTTCTGGGCATTTAAGAGGGATATTACAATAGGAATCACCCCTACCCCTTATTTTGGAATTATACCTTTTGTGACAATTTCTGTTATGCGCTTTAACTTATTATAATTATTGTAATAATTTTTCTGAATATTGAAAAGAGTATGTCTATACGTGTATTGTTATGACCATCACTTTCAATTATGTATAAATATATTTATAGGTTATTTTTAATTAAAATTTATGTAATAATTAAAGAAATCAAGAAAAATCAATGTATATCAAGAATTATTATAACAATCAACTTGACAAATACCATGTACTATAGGGATTGCTTTTCTGTGACAAACTGTTCAACAAGACTAGTCTTTTCTGATTTTCAGTAATATTCATGGAAATTGACCAGTCTTCTTGCACACAACATTTACTTCTCCTCTGTCTTTTTGATGTAAGGAGGCAGTGCAGTTGATAAGAAAACCGATGCCTGAAATGATGAATATTTCATTTCAAATTTAATTTCAATAGATATCAATGAAAAATATTATGATAGGTTACATTATAGTCATATGATTTTTAAAAAAGACCAAATATACATCAAATTAGTGAGTTAAAGAAATATTTATATAGAGTACATACGTTTTTATCAACACCCCAAAAAAGTATATCCAGTCAGCCACTGGACCATTTAGTGCTTAATAACCCTGAAAATGTATAATTTGTTATAATTAGCAAACTATTGTGCTGAAGATAACATGAAAATAGAAAATTACTTTATTATTGTACATACTTATGGCACGCAGCTAGGTTAAGGACGCCCACGGATTACCGTATGAAATAAATGCACTAAAAGCAGACTTAATTTTAGATAAAGTATACAAACTCATCCAAATATGGCAATGGTAAAGTTTATACATCATTATGTTACTACCGATCTCCTCTACATTTTTCACCGGAACACAGTCACCGCATCAGCTGTTTATCACGTGATACGCTAAAAATAGAGCAGCTACATATGACTTCGTTTATTGCAAAAGTTCAACGATATACGAATGAAATATTAAATTGTTGTTTATATCACTTAAAAGAAAATTAATTGCTTAATCTAAAAAGTGCTGGGAGCAACTACAGTACCAGCAACATGCTTAACTTTAGCATTGATCGTTCAAGTTTTAGAAATTTTGTCGATAACTGAGTCAATTCACGTTTAAAAAAAAGTTTCCTTTCAAGCTACAACTTGCTCCCAGCACTTTTTACAATCACTGGTATTTGATGAAAATAAAAAAGTTAAACACAATCATTAAAATTGACGGGATATCGTTGAACTTTTGCAATTTTAGACAGATATATATGATTTTATGCAAATTAGCAGATTGTCAAACGCACTGATGATCTGGATCAAGGGCAGATAATCTGGCGTTGTGAAGCGCGGAAAATTTAAAGATTTACATTGTTAATCGTTGGTTATTCCTTATCTGCACATTTCATTAACCTTTTGAACCTTTCAATTCGTGAACTACACAGGAATATTACCAATTTATTTTTTTTGTTCAGTTTAAACGGAATGGAGTGATGAAATCCTCAATGCACTAGAACAGAATCAGATAACCACATGCGCGGATCTAAGGTCTGGGGTGGGGCTGGTTTTCTATAAATGTCTTCCTCATATAACTTCAGACTAATTTAAGTGTATAGATAACATGCTAAAAAAAAAGGAAATAAGAAGCCAGATCCACGTAGGATCGTTTTTGAAAGAAGTGGGGGGGGGGGGGG
>WFKH01011926.1:2353228-2364239 GCA_016163765.1 Magallana hongkongensis | reverse complement strand
ATATATATATTTAATTGCGCTGGAAATTACACCTTAGACAGTTGACAAAAACGCTAACTTGGCACTTGCATAATTATCTGGAACTGTGTTGGAGCTTTAAAAGGACTTCATAGCTCTTTAATTATCAAAAGTTTTTTGTAACAGCTACAGGGATACTTTCTTTATGATTATGATAGTTTCATTCCAAATCAATAAATTCACAAACACTTGTATAATAAAAGTACCTTAAATAATCTTTGCTTCAATTACTTCCTTCTTTTTTAGCTATTTGTTTGAATACCAACTAATACGTTAAAAACCAAATTTTGTTGAAAATCTGTTGTGCTCGCGACCTTGTAAATGAAAAGAGCCCAACAGCTTCTTGGCTTTGATATATGAATTTCTCTAACTATGCAAAATAACACACTTTTGGTTAGACTTGGTGCAATTGATTTTAACGTGTTGGTTTACCCAATGAAAAAATGTACTGAACAGCAGTTTTCAATGGAATATGAACAAAATCAGAAATGAATCTTAGTGTTTTTGTCCTTGTCTGTCATATCATATTACGAAACAGTCTTTTAACATATAAAATATGTTTTGCCAAATTTCCAAATAAAACGAAAAACTTCTCACCTTATTATTAACAATTCAGAAAAGAAGACGGAAATTGTGTATATGTCTACATTACTGCTAAAAGTGACATACATATATAAAGGTATTCACTATTTAATGTACAATGCAGGGATATTGAACAGTGTTGAATCATTTTAAATTAGTTAAATAATTGTTGCTAGATAACAATGAAAGTGAAATGAACCAATTTTACATGACTCATAACATATAAGAAGCCTGTCAATTTGCATCTTAAATGTTTATGAAGAATTGTGTGACCTTAATGAATAGAAGAAAAAAATAATTACGTAAAATGTCTGCGGTTAATATTCAATTAAAGAGAGAGAGAGAGAGAGAGAGAGAGAGAGAGAGAGAGAGAGAGAGAGAGAGAGAAAAACAGAGAGAGTTTGAGTTTATACATGCATTCACCAGGAGGTTTGTATGAATTACCAACTACTTTTACAATATCTTAATATCACAGGTACTGCCCATCGACTTCAATGTTAAACTTAAAGTGCAATTAATTGGGCAATAATAAAAATTGGAAATTTGTTTTGGTGGAGTATTTTTATTTGATAACACCTTTCAAATGCTACCATGATAAACAAAAACTATTGGACCATTAATTATAAGTTACAAAAAATGGCATTTATACATTGATTACCTTAAATTTAAATAAACCAAATCAGCAAGAAACGAAACTCTGGGAGAAACCAAAAAATGACGTACCTTCTATTTTATGCAAATTAAAGAGGTCAGTGTTTATCGGAACAGAAATACGGTTTGAGTTAAGTTCATACACACACAAAACCGTGTTTCATTCTGGATTACATTTAACATCAATAAGAACGAGGCAAAAAAGGTAAGTTTCTTCATATTTTAAACAAAATGTGAAATAATGATAGAATCAAAATCCTTACTTACATTTTGATTTGTTTAGTTCATCATCTACTAAACTTTAAAATTCAAAACATTAACTTATGACAAAAACACAATTTGAACATGTTTTAAAAATAATTTTATTATGTTTATTACATTTTCTCCGAAGACAAGGTTTTTACATCTGACAAAAATATAGCCAATGGGAGGCGAAGGTAACAAAATTTTGTAAAAAATTAATTGGTATTTAAATGTACTGCTGTTATTCAAATATTGATTTTTCATATATGTTCATGCATAGTTAATATTATAATTGTAACAGCTTTCTAACGTTGTATACTCCATATGGGTACTAATGTATTTTCTATAGGCGATACTGTTAACAATAGGGTTGATAAGCACCACTCCTTATTTTTGTGAGGTAACGAGAGACCCGTTAAATGAAAGCCCAAATTGTTTTCCTCTTGTTCGTGGTGTGATTTCAGACTCGTTTTCCAGCATATCTTTCAGTTTTGGAAAGAGGTGTACATTAAACAAATTTAATTCTCTCCTTGAAATTTCAAGCTTGCTTTTAAGGTTGCAAGTTTCCTTTTTTTGCAATTATAAAAGCAAGTGTGAAATTTCATTATTTACTTTTTTTTCTTATTTATGAAAATAACTGATTATACAGTACATTATACCTACTGATAAATATTTCACTGTTTAACAGAGAGATAGACTCAAGGATAAACAGTTCATTACAACCGAACTTTAACAATCGATCATTTTGATGTAGAATACAGATATCTTAAGAAAAGGTTAAGCAATCACTAAGAGCAAACTAGATTTAAATTAGTTTTCTATCTAGTGTAAAAACCAAATTTGATTTTTATCAACTTTGACAAATTTTTAGGGTTTAACCAAACATTATGTTCTACCACTATGTAAGCAAAAGAATCTGAGTGATTACAAACAAATTAAATTTTAGATTGTTAGACCATGTAAGATATTTACACTAATTTTTAACGATTTTTCAAATTTAGCAAAACATATTTTATTTAAACATACACGTACTCCTTAGTGTGAGTGAGGAGCAATGACCAAAACAAGACTTCCCCTTTTCTATCATATTTTTTTAGATAACAAATTTGTATGAAATATGTTAATAATATATATTACAATACAAACTTTTTATTTCTTAATATTCTTTTATGGGTTTTTTTTTGTCAATTTCGAAGATACATTATAGAAAAAGACCCTTTCAATATCTAATGTTATTACATAATATTTTTGTTTAATCATAGAACATTTGATTCCATTTGATTAAAAATAATATCGATAAAGTGTACTACAAGCGAGATAAAATGAAGTTTGAAAAAAATACATGTTGATATTATACTTCAGAGTTTGTTGTTTTAAATCCAGGCCAGAACCTTACTGATGCTCAATTAGAGAAAGTTAGTATACATCGGGTCCAAATATCAGTTGATAGGAGTGGCCCTGGGGTTGACAGCGGTTCAGATAGACCACGTTCTAATGACAAACAATATTTGTGGCCAAACACAGATTTTTCGGATGCTTGTTGCCTGGACAGACAGCAATGAAGAAGCTTCAATAGAAAAACTTATAAATGTTTTAACAGAATATATCAGCAATGAAAATGTTAACTTAGTATGAGAAATATTTGATCGTTGAAGTGGTATTGTAATACGATTCTGGACTTCAGAGATGAATAATGTTAATTGTGTTCTATGAATATGTGAAAACAAAAGGAAATCACTGTGTTGTGTTTGTCGTTCAAGTCTTTTTCTCAATTATCACGATATCTTTTTTAACTGCCTATACATGCATACTTTTAAAAAATCTTAAAACACATGTTTGCAATAAAGAAGGAACAGCAGTTGTTAACATTTATACAAATCCGCTCTCTCTCTCTCTCTCTCTCTCTCTCTCTCTCTCTCTCTCTCTCTCTCTCTCTCACAGTTATTCTTATCGAAAAGAAGAAAATCCAAATATCTTCGTGGAACAGCTCTGTACTTTATCCATGTGTCTATGTCGTCGAGGTTTTTGAACTGATCTCGGGTGAAAACTTTCACTGCCTCTGACGCGAATTTTTCTAAAACAAAAAACGGCAGATAGATTTGAGCGAATAATTGAATATTGATATATTAACTCATTTACTTTATAAATAAATATATATCATTTATTCTTAGTTTTTATGTCATAGAATAAAAAAGAGACAGAAGAAACCATGTGTGTATATAAAGATTTTCCAATCGGAGTTGAGAAATAGTATTATGTTCAGTGGGTCGCCCAGGCTATGTTGACCGTTTAACACCTTAAATGTGAAGAGCTGAATGATTTTGCATCGTGAGGACTCTTCCGTATCGTTACATTTTGTAATGTGTAAGTTGACAAACAGAAAAAGGGGCAATCATGTAACATTACGCAAACAATTTGTGTGTAGAATTTCTGCGGTTGCCGTCGGGGTTCATGACCTGCATCAATTAGTGTGACTAGGGTCCTACAAAGTGAAAGTCTGTAGTCTGTTTATGCCAACACCGAATATGTCTTATTACTTTCAATTTTAAGATTTACTGTACTTAATCTCGAAGACCGAACATACACCTGTAGCGGTGTCTTTCACCATAATTGTGAACTCATGGCCCAGTGATCACGCCGTTGACAATTCCGCGACGGTGTTACACGAAAAAGATTAATATATCATCACGATGTCACGGGAAAATGTGGGACCTGTGTTGGCCGTAATGTATTGACAACCACTGCAGGCATTTAAAAGCATTTAAAAAATTATCATCATTTAACTTCAGTGTTTAGAAACGGTATAATGGACTTTCAGAGGTAGGCACTTTGTAAAACTATGGAGATAATTCAGTTCTTTGCTAATAATATGATATTGGTTCATATAATGTAATTGCTAAAGGTTTTCATGTAAAATGCACGTTTCAAACAGTTCCTAGAATATTTTTAAAAGGTAATGCACAAGTGCTTATGTTTAAAAGGCTTTTAGTATGACTGTACGATGTAAATTTTAAGTGAATGCTGTTGTAAAAGGAGACAAACAATAATCCCAAAGAATAACATCAAATGCTATGCATATAAATACAACTAGTGACTCAGATGTAAACTCTATATTTTGTCAATTATATGAAAGATTATTTTCACTACCAAGTCAAAAAAGTACTGACATTCCCATTTTTTACTGATAAACTTAGACATTTACTGACAATGTACTGACATTATTGATAAACTTAGAAAAGTACTGACGTTTTCACTGACGGCACTGAGAAACTTAGAAAAGTACTGACAAACTTAGACAGTACTGATAAACTTAGAGAAGTACTGACACTTTTTACTGACGGTACTGAAAACTTAGAGAAGTACTGACAAGTACTGATAAGTACTGACCCCATTGTTTTTACTCTTACTGAATGAAATTTTACATAATCTTTTTCTTTTATGTCATTTTTCACCATAAATTAATTAAGCTACCTAGATACAGTGTAAAGTTTATATAGACTGATATTAATTTTGAAGTATTAACTGGGTCTGTTATAGTTAATTGGTTTAATGTTAACAAAAAATTATGATATTATTAGAAAAATTGTCATAATTTAAAAAAAGTGTAATATTGGGCTCTGTTTGTTACACATAAAATTGTGTTGTACAAATAGGAAGGGGATGGAATTGGACTTGGATGTTTGCGAATGACTCGGAATGCCCCGTTTTTTTATGTTCAATATTTAGACGTAAAGCATCTTAATGTTTCAATTCAATATGTTTTGCCATATCCAGCTAATCTCTTGTAAACAAATCATTTGTATATAAAATTTGATGCGGAATACAACGTAAGGCTAACCGGTAGTTAGACCTACCGCGCTAAAAAAAAAAAGGGATCAACTATTACGAGGTGCATGGTGACATGGTAAAATCGTGTTAACTCTATACCAACATTGGTACAGTTTGTCGGACAGGACAGGAGAGAGAGAGAGAGAGAGAGAGAGAGAGAGAGAGAGAGAGAGAGAGACAGAGACAGAGACAGAGAGACAGAGAGACAGAGACAGAGAGAGAGAATGAGAGAGAGAAGCGAGTGAGAGAGCGAGCGTGCGCGGGAGAGAGATGGTTTGCATTGATTTGATTTTGAATTAAGTTTACTGATAATTTACCCGGGAATTTATTTCCTAATAAGTTAACATGCAATCCTAATTTCATTAATAATTCTTTATTATTCCGCGGCCCGGTCAGAACATACATGACATACATGTGAATGTAGTACTATTGTTTTCTATACATGTATACATATAAGAGTTTATATAGACAGAGAGAGAGAGAGATAGAGAGATAGAGAGAGAGAGAGAAAGCGAGCGAGCGTGCGCGGGAGAGAGAAAGAGAGTTTGCATTGATTTTGAATTAAATTTACTGATAATATACCAGGGAATTTATTTCCTAATAAGTTAATATGCAATCCTAATTTCATTAATAATTCTTTATTATTCCGCGGCCCGGTCAGAACATACATGACATACATGTAAATGTAGTTTTATTGTTTTCTATAATGTAAGAATATATAGACAGAGAGAGAGAGAGAGAGAGAGAGAGAGAGAGAGAGAGAGAGAGAGAGAGAGAGTTTGCATTGATTTTAAATTAAGTTACCAATTGTATACCCGGTAATTGATTTCTCAATAAGTGTACATGCAAACCTAATTATTTTCATAAATTACAATGTATAATTATTTAGATTATTTTAGAGCGGTCAATTTAATTTTTTACATGTTTATTTTACACCAGATCAATTCACCTAATAACCTGAAAACACATGTTTAACAACTGGTTGATTGAAGTTAAAGTGTTCAAAGGAAGGATGTTGACATTTTTTTTTCACTCGGTCAGTGGTTATATAATAGCTACTGTACACAGCCCTTCCTGACAATTTGCAGTGCACGGTAGCGAGATTTGAAACAATGAGGTGACAGACACACGTGTACTTATATATACACACACGTCCTAAGATCTGAATGGCCAGTAAGTGATTATATAATAGCTAATGTACACATCCCTTCTTGACAATTTGCAGTGCATGGTAGCGAGATTTGAAACAATGAGGTGTCAGACACACGTGTACTTGTATACACACACACGTCCTAAGATCGGAATATTCGGTACTGCTAAACAATAATGCAATATGTTGTTTTTAACACCCCTTTATACTTTTTTCCCAGTTTGTCAAGTAAAGAAAACAGAATTTGAAAACTTTGATTTATCAGTTATAAAAATTTCAAACATGTAAAGGAAGAGTTTTAAATTCGGAACATGATTTGACACAGAGTTATAAAATAAAACTTAATTGCTCTCTAATATTTTCATTTTTCCAATACAATTTAAATAAACGTATGATATTTTTTCTAATCTAAAACCCGAAACATTATTTTACAAATCATGCATGTGGGTATTTATGTTACCGGCATTTGTATACATGCATTAAATCATTTATGAGCTGTATCATTATGTACATGTATGAAGACAATTCTGTACAATAATGCATATGAATTACTGAACAGGACAATGAACACTGTGAAATGTCAAAGAACCGGACTTATATATATCCCCCCTTCCGAAAAAATCAACACACACACTCTCCTTCTCTCTCTCTCTCTCTCTCTCTCTCTCTCTCTCTCTCTCATGATTTAACCAGAACAAAAACAATGGCTATCATTTTACATGATTTAGCGATTTACTTGATTTAAATATTAACTAATCTACTTCCTGCTAAATAAAACTAAGAGACATTTCATTTAGACTGTTATACTATGCGTCATTACACCAGGCTAAATTGTCAAAATATACATGTATGTGATCATTTCGATCAGTGTGTGATTATCTGCATGTGCTAATTGTGTTGTGTTATTATGCGCTATTATAAATAACTCAGGCAGGTTATATGGATTATCCACTTATTGTTAAATCTTACAAATTACAAAACACGGTCATTTGTTAAATACATGTTATAAGATAAATATGAAGTTTATCAGTATACAAGTCTAACTTGATTTGTGTCAATGTGACAGAGTCAGATGTTTAGATAAAATCTAGTTTCTTCAAGCTCTTAATGTAAATGGATAGGGTTCATTTCTAGATTTATATTATATCACAAAGACAAAATAACTGATAAACACGTTCGACCTCTGTCCCAAGCGCTTCAAGCTTACCGCGATCATAAGTGTACGGAAACACAGCGCATTAATTTACTATGTAAAATGCGCGGACCCAAATATCATTTTGGTTTTGTTTTCCCGGGGGGGGGGGGGGTGGGGTGGTGGTCTGAGCAATATTTATTATTTATGCAAATTTAAGTTATTAGATTTTTCCATGGAGGGTGCAAACGTTGGGGGGGGGGGGTCCAGATCCCCCGTAAATCCGTGCATGGGTAATACGGGTAGATTGATTGCTAATAAACTAGATGTTGTTATGGGTGATCAAGTTAATTGATTTTCAGCTTAAGAGTGTCAATTTTTTACTGACTTTTCGTTTCTTAATAATTATTAGAACTCAAGCTAACAACACAAGAATTATAAAATCCGCCAGTTTGTTTTTTTTAAAAACAAGGCTCAATTTTTCCTTCACTTATAAAATTACATATTAATAAAATTGACATTTTTATTCAAGTAAAATGTTATTAATAAGTTTATTCAATAATCGGTTAACTCTTTATTATAATTAAAAATACATTATTTAATACAATATCACACCTTTTAAGCTCTAGCGGGAGTAAGAACAATGGTGTCAGTACTTATCAGTACTTGTCAGTACTTCTCTAAGTTTTGCAGTACCGTCAGTAAAAACGTCAGTACTTTTCTAAGTTCATCAGTAATGTCAGCACATTGTCAGTAAATGTCTAAGTTTATCATTAAAAAATGGGAATGTCAGTACTTTTATGACTTAGGAGTGTTTGCTTAGGATATGTGAGTATTTTCCCAAGACTTTAATTTTTTTTTCATGTGTCCAAAAATAAAGTAGAATATGGATAAAACAATACATACACAGATAATTATATACCAAATAAGAAGTATATTTTTCATTCCCTAAGATAAAAGCAATTTTGCGGAAGAAATAATAAATTAGCGATACTCTTGTCAGTGACGTCATTGAGTAAATAGATCTTCAAAGATACACAACAAATAATATTTCTTCGATTACTGGATATCATTTATAAATCATGATTTCCTTGTTCAATAATTCACAGTCTTTATCATTTTAAGGAGTGTTTTAGTTAGTGTTTTTAGAACGTTAAAATTATGTTCTGGTTGCATACAATGCATTATATTTTGCAAGTAATAGATGCATTGCATTATTTTCTAACGAAAGACATATTGCATCAAAAGTCTTTAAAGAGAAAAACTTAACTCCCTAAAGAAGTGTATGTGGAATTGTTCCTAAAAACGCTCGTTGGTCTTTAATTTTTTTTGAACGGATATCAAAACCGTTATAGGGCACGACTAAAGGTATTGATCTAAAGGGTATAGATTATTATTACATAAAAATTGCGCAATTCTTTTTCACTTTGTGAACCACATCATATTTTCACCATGCAGTGTAACTTTTGATGATTTGTGCCTCGAATCAAAATCCTTTAATCAACAAATGCTTTTAACAACTTAAAATATTTCAGTTGAACTGTTTTTTATTATTATTATTATTATTATTATTGTTATTATTATTATTATTATTATTATTATTATTATTATACTTTTAAGCAAACTTTTCAGATAAAGTTTAATATTCTCAAAAAAGTGCAATTGTCAAATTGTCGTTTATCTTTAATTTACACTATCAACAAATTTATTGTAAACACAAAAGTAACGGCGTTATTAAATGGAAATTTATTATTTTATCAATAATGTATAGTTCCAAGTCGATTCGAGTAACACAAAATCTTCACGATTCCTTATTGGCTAAACTAATGACTGGGTATGTTGGCGAAGACAAAACATCAGAAATGTATCGCAAATGGAAGCTCTACTTCAAAAAATATTGCGATTCATCTACCAAAAAAGATTACAGCATTTAGGATGATTTTAACTTTTTGGAAAAAAGAGGATTGCTTCGAATTGGACAATACGACGTTCTTGAGGATATATTTAACCATGTTGACATTAAAGCTGTATTTGAAATCAAACTGGCAACTCAAATGATTAACAACATTACCTTAGCACAAATTCAAAATAAAGGTATGTTTATGTTTTAACGAGCAGCAAAACATTAAATTTAAAAACAAAACAACACTTTAGATAAGAATTTGAAATGCTGGAGTTCGTCTCCTTGAATTTAAATGCATGTGAGAAATGTAGTATAGGATCTGAAGGTCAATATCTAGTTAATAATTCTAGAGAGTGCTTTTAGTGCTAGAACCATTATGATGTCATAATTGATATAAGGAATGTTCTGTTCCTTGTTTTACGGCTCCAAAGATAAAATCTCATATGAAATAGAACACGTTTGATATATTTTTTTCAATCTTAAGAAAAGTATCCCGATATCGATATTTATTCTGTAGATTAGGTAAAAAGAGTTTTAATACTGTTTGCTATGAAACTGAAGGCATTATAGATATATCATATAAATTCAAAAATGGACAAAATCTGAGATAATTTGCTTTTTTCTTTTTTAAACAACATTTGTTTTTGTGTTTACCTAATCATGGAGCCCCGATACACTTTAGAACAGAGCTATTGTTATTAAACATCATCAAACAAATTTATATCTTGAATTTAAAATTTTTTTTTTTATTTACTTACCATTGATCTGAATTTTGTATTGTTGATCAAGAGTTGTTTTGCGCCTGTCGACGTTCTCGTTAGTTCGCGGGTATGATAAGGCAACTCTGAGCGACTGATCGAGTAAAAATTCCTCTGATCATTATGACGTCACATTAAGCAGCATGATGTCATATTTTACTCAAGAAACCTGTCAATTTTAACTTTATTTCTCGTTCAAACTATGAAAACTACAGGCGTAAAATGTCAGTAGAAGCTCTTTTAACTGAATATATTGTTGATTTCTCTGTATTACGTATCGTTAACATTGATGACGTTACAAGCATCTTTAATAGAGACGATCAATGTCGGGAGACAAATCATCGGAATGCAGTGTAAACAATGCCGAAATAAGACTTATTTAATACATGGGTATAAATTGTGCCACATTGTTAGCAGATCTATTGTTGTATTCTTATGAAGCAGAATTTAGTAAAAAACTTGTACGTGAAAAAAGTAAATCACTCGCTGTGGCCTTCAACTCAACATTTAGGTTTATCGACGACGTATTATCAATTAACAATTGTTATTTCCATACTTACGTCGACTCGATATATCCCAGTGAACTTGAAATAAACGATACCACAGAGTCTACGTCATCTGTTTCATATTCTGGATATTTTACTGGATATGGACATTGATGGTAATCTAACAACAAAACTTTATGATAAACGCGATGATTTCAATTTTTCCATAGTCAACTTTCCTTACTTATGTAGCAATATACC
>WFKH01011926.1:2284297-2308022 GCA_016163765.1 Magallana hongkongensis | reverse complement strand
TAATGGTAATTAATTTATAGTTCTAATATTGAAATAGCCCAGGGTATGTGTTTATCCCGTTAGCTATGAGTTTGCTCTTTCCCACCAGTAATTCTTTTCTCTTTTTATTTTTCCTTGGGGTCTGAACTTGATTAATACGTTTAATCAACTTCATGGCGTTTTCAGACCACAAGGAATTTGTTTTTACGATATTACGTAACCAATTTTCGATTTCAGTTTCTTAATACAGCAAATTAATATACATGTAATTCATATTTGTATATAATATTAATTACTATTCGGAAATTAATTATAATTACATTAAGATCAAATGCGGAATTGTGACATACTTCAATTAAATTTCAATTAGTATTACGTAATATTATTTTGTTTCATTGTACGCAATGTGTTACAATGTTATGTAACAATTAAAGTCACACTGGTGGCAAAGAGCAACATATTCCATGTCTTGTTTTGTTGATATATTATGTATCGGAAGAAGGAGGTGATGGTCATGCGTCAAGTAAACTACATAGATTATAGCACCTTCATACGGAAATTAATTATGGATAAATTATAATAAAGTATTATAGTGTGTCTTTCGTGACCTTAAAAAGTAAAAAAAAGTCTTGATCATGGTATATTATATCACCAAGGGTATATGTACAGATGTATTTTACAATTTTACATCATTTTTAAAAATGCAATAACAATAGCTGCTAAAGCAACATGACTATAAGCTAATTACGGTATCACACTAGATCTATCACATTATCAACTACAATCAATGAAAAGAAAATGAGATGCGTTATCAATTGATCAAGAAAATCAATGAATTTGAATAAAGAATTCATCTTTGGTATGCAATTGAAATAGTAAATAATCAAAATAAAATTTGGTTGACATGGCAACAGTAACCAACTAACATTGATGAATAGTTTATTTCATATTGATAACAAGTTTTTAAAAAATCATATACATGGGGAACACAAATGACAAAAAAAATATTTGAAAAAATTCAAACCATTTGATCGGGTTTAATTAAGTGCTTGGAGCCAGAGAAAGATCAAAGGAAAGAAAGAGCATAAGAACCTGGAAAACTTGGGGCCTAGATGAAATGGAACCTACCAGAGCGGGGGTTAATTTGGAAAGAACTGTGGAGGAAATACCATTTTAGAATAGCATTCCTACTGAGGTGAGTATATGATGCACTACCATCTCCGGCAAGCTTGCAACAATGGGAACTAAGTGAACTGTAAGTTATGTGGAAAGAGAGGGACCATGGTGCATATTCTATCAGGATGCCAAGTAGCTCTAACTCAGGGGAGATATAGATGGCGACATGACAAAGTCCTGTGGGAGTTGGCTGATATGCTTGAGGTAGAGAGGAAAAGGAAACAATCATCAGACTCAAAGCATGGACAGATTCAATTAACAAATTGTTTGTCAATGGGTGAATCAACAGCTGACACAAGAGCGGCAAGACATCATTTCAGTACACAAGAAATGACCAAGAACTCAGAATGGATCTTGATAGGAAGTTAGTTTTCGCTAACATCTTGGAAACTAGACTAAGACCATACACAGTGTTATAATTTCAGCAGTCAAAGACGCTGATCGCAATAAAACTGACTGTGCCATTTGAAGAGAATTGTGATGAAGCACATGAGAGGAAAAGCCTCAATTATTCAGACCTCATGGCAAACTGCAGTGATAGATGATGGCGCTTGACTGTTTCATAAATAGAGGTGGGTTGCAGAGGGTTCCCAGTGCATTCGAAGAATGGGAGAAGCGGCGGAGAGGTCATCCTGCTGGATATAGCATCGTCGAGATGATCAGTGTTGTTGGAAGTGGGGATCCATCGAGTAGTATATTGGCCACCGTTACGGTACAGGGTCAAAACATCCGGTGAAGGTTGAAGACCATTTGAAGACGATCGGATCAGACTATCACATATGTATAGTTACAGTAAAAATGCATGCATAGTGCCAAGCTGACACACAGAAAAACATGTTTTGTAAGTGTATAATAAACATCAGTAACGCACAAAATCGATAATCCGATAATATTGAGGCCCAGGATTCCTATAAATCATGATATATTAAATTTTTTGGATGTAATAATTACTCTTTATTTTGCTTTCAAACTTAAATATCATCACAATATATATTCAAGTTGGGTTTTTTTTCTTATTCCTTTCTTTATTAATTATTCTTAGTTTTAAAAATTGGGGGTTTTTTGGTTTCGGGTTTTTTTTTCTGAAAGGGTTCAATTTTTACATCAGTATTTCTATTCAAAAAACTTCCCCTATAATATCGTTAATGGCAATTAACATAAACAGAAGTCAATTAAAAGATTAACTGTCCATCTCTGACTGTGCCCCAGGTAGGATTAAGGGCTGCACGGAATTTAAAAGTTTTTAAAACAGTTGTCGAAGAGAAAAAGTTTTTGTATCAATTAACACAAAGTCCAAAAAAAAATTAATTTACACAATAATTCAAAATAGTCCGAATGATAGAATTTCACACCGTGACACTTACCACACTGATGAGAATATCGCCAATATGAAACTACTTGATCCTAACCACCCAAATACACCTTAAATTAGACAGATATAATGAAATTTTAAAATACGCTTTAAAGCTGAACACCGCTCGTAAATAGGCACCGTCACACAGATACCTGGTATATAAACCCTTCGATTTCGTTACACCCGATTGCACACCTGAAACTCGTGGCCGACGTGTAGTATTCCTTTCGTGTTCTTTGGATTTTTTGCATTTATTTCATATTCTATGTGCATATTCTGTTTGTAAATAATGCATTGACCATTTTATTTGATGTTAGTATTCTCATGGCTTGAAAAAGTGCGTAAACTTGAGAATTTCATCGCGACCGAGTAACACGGCGAGGCAAGATGTACGTCCACACTGGTGAGACCTCTACAGCAAAGTACTTTGAACTGTTTAGAGGTCTTTGCCTTATATAGGGGTTCTAGGGACAGCAGTATTGAAAGAGAAATATGGCGGACAATGCCTATTTACGAGCGGTGTTCAGCTTTAAGATCAATATATTTCTCTTAAAGATATCTCAGAGAAATAAAGAAACAGTCACTCGACGGGATTGAATTAAAATAGGTATGGACAATCAATATCGCCTAGCAGAATGCAGCACACTTAACACGTCATGTAACAGTATTTACAAAGTTATCGCGGAAAATGGAAATTACAAGTAAATATTCAGAAAACTAAAATTATAATTTTTAGTAAAGGCAGACAAACTTTAAATGTATCATTTCTATTGAATGGTAAAGAAATAGAAATTGTCAAGGAATTTAAATATTTAGGAGTTATATTTTCAAGAACATGCTCTTTCTACAGTACTAGAAAATATGTTGTGACGAGAGCTACCAGAGCTATGTACGCAATAATTAAAAAGTCAAGACAATTAAAGCTATCGATTGATTGTCAACTTGAAATGTTCGATAAAATGATTGTTCCAATTTTACTGAATGGTTCTGAATTGTAGGTTTTTGAAAATTTATGTATCTTTGAAAAATTACATCTTAAATTTTGTAAACTTGTACTTAGTCTTAAGACATCCACAAAAAGTTTATGATCTATGGTGAACTTGCTAGATATCCATTGTGTGTGAAAGTAAAAATTAGAATGTTGAGTTTTTGGATAAGATTGTTGAAAAGTAAAGAATCAAAATTGTCATAATTTTTATACTTAATACTTTTTTACATAGCCTAACGCAACACAACAAATATAATTTCAAATGGGCTAAATGTATACAGAATATTTTACATGAATGTGGCCTAAGCTATGTCCGGTTGACGCATAATGTAGAAAATGAAAAATGGATTTTAAATGTTGTTAAGCAAACTTTGATCAATATCAACAGAAATGGGTCTCTGATTGTAAAGGATTGATCTATAATTTATTTGTCAATAATATTTTTGTATCTAGAAACTTTAAATGTTACATTTATGTTTGTATCTAGAAATTACATAAACTCTGGCAAAAAATAACCTTAAATGAACCCGCCTGCTAGGGTTTCTATGACAACTATCATTTCAATTCATTGATGTGAAATTAATATATATACATTCTCATAATTTGCTGATATGTGTCAGTTTTATTCAATATAAAAATGGAACATTAACTGCTATACAGTAAGGACATTTATAATTCCCCGGCGTCGGAAGCAAATTGAAAGTGTGGGGGGGGGGGGGGGGGACTTCTCAGAAATTTTGACAAGGAAAAAATATATAGTTCTTTCGCTCACAGAATGGACAGTTTGAGGCTAATATCCAACTTAAAACATTACCTTCTTTGTCTTAAGAATGGACAGTATTAGGTAAACCTGTTAACAATGCTGATAAATATATTTTTTAACTTTGAACAATAAAACCAGTCTTGCACAGAACTTTCTGTTGTTCACTTAATGGACAGTTAGAGGTATGTGGAAGGTGTTTATAAAGCTGTGCAGTGAAAATTTCATATTCATTCACTCTTCTACTAAGCATCACCATCTCATTCTCAACTGGGGAGAGCATTTTTATTTAACAATATTTAAGGATGTAAAAGACGTACTGCATATATTGATACTGTTCTAAGTGATATTCTTGATATTGAGGGAGGGAATGTTGTGCCAAATTTTGATATAATTTATAAAATCATTGGATGCAATGATTATGCCAACCAAAACAAAGAATGCATTGACCGGCTCAGATGCAGAAATTTTTCCAGGAGTGTAGAGGAGGTTGACGGTCAAGGTTTAGTTTTATGAACTTTTTCCAGGGAGAATGTAGTCCGGATGATCGAGAATTAACTTTTAGATATGTGAAGAAAATGATTTTCATAAAGTGTAGTGAAAGTCTCAGTCTACGTTCTGATCATATCGATGTGATTTGTGGTTACAAGTTATTTATATGATAAAGTGGATCAATTTTGATTCGTGAGTCTAAAAAATGGAGTAGATATATATTTTACTGGATAATATTTACTAGTTTTTAGCGTTTCCTCGTTGTATTATGCTAGTATCTGTCTCATTCTCAAGGTGTTAAACATTAAATCTGTTTCTTTTTTTGGAAATATGATGACTTTATTCTTGTTCCCAACTTACCTGTAGTCGTCCAAAAAGTTAACCTGTCTCTGTGTATTATTTTTAAGAATGGGCAGTTTTCTATCCATTATTTTTAAGAATAGACACCTTCAGCTTATTGGATTGTTTTTAAATTTAGAAGTATTTAATTTTGCATAAAAGCCAAAAAGAACAAAGGATTACGTAACAAAAATGTTTTAAATAAAGTTAGTATTTCTACGAGGTTTGAACTCCTAACACACAAAATCAAATGTTGAAGGTTGGAATAACCAACTTCTAGAACAGAAAATTTATTTGATGTACAAATGGTCAAAATAGTGCATTATAACATAAAAAAATAAATCCTGAAATGAAATAAATCTGAGTTCGGAAAGGTAACTCTTACATGCAATGTAGTTTTGACAAACCTCTTTACAACCCATACTCAAAAATATTTGTGTCTGTATTTAAATATTGTCTGCTTATTAAATAAATTAAAAAAAGTCATAATCACACGGTATGAAAACAACTGTACATAAGTCATTGTTATGTCAAACTTATTTCACCTGAATTTATAATAAAATTAGAGAAACATTAATCAGTTTCATAATACTACTAATACAAAGATATATACACCACTATACATAAACCAAACTTAAACCATGCATCTTTAAACAACGCTTAAACAATTAGGAAAAAAAATATTCAGGATGTAGAAATAATACTGTAATTGTTAATCGGAATTCAAAAAAATAAAAATACAATTACAATGCTTTGTACTCATAGATCAGGATTTGATCTGAGTTTTACCAAACAAATCATGATATTTAGTCATTTCATTTTTAAATTAATTGAAATGTCTCTAAATAATCTAACAATATTACTTTATTAAAATATGAGCTGGTATAAAAAATGTAAATAAAATGACCTGATAAAGAATGTAAATTTCAAGTAGATACAAGTAGACTTCAAAACAGGAACCGGTTTAACAAAAGAAATTTCCCACTAAAATTGTCAATTTTGTTATTAATAAATTATATGTGTTCAACTATATATCTAAATGTGATAATGTATACTTTTCAATTACAATACAAAGTTAAACTGTGTGAAAATTGACAACTTCGGATGCCGTAAAGCCCGTCTGAAAGATTTTATTTGCTTTTGTTTTCAATAGAAAATCGTTTGAAAATTGTTTGTCTCTGATAATTAGTTATGAAACGATCGATATCGTCAAAGACGCTTATTTAAAAAATGAAGTCCGGTACAGAAACAAATAAATAAACCATTTTAAAAAATAAAGAAATTAAATCACATTTGAAATAAAAACAAATATTCTGAGCTTGAAAAAAAAATGTACTTTAGATTGGAATTACATATAAATGTGCCTAAATTTCATGCCCGGCACTTTTTACTTTGGGAAATAACAGACACCAAACCTAAAAAAAAAAAACCAACCAAACAAACATGTTATACATAAATTTGGCTCAGTCAGATATCTATAACATGTTTGTTTGTTTGGTTTTGTTTGTTTGTTTGTTTGTTTGTTTTTTTTATTTTATTCCATTTAAAGCCTTTGTAGCAGGCTGAAACGCCCAAAATCCGAGGAGAAATTTAGTACTGACTGTTTTGCATCAGCTATGTTTTTGACGTTTTACATAAAATCGACCATTGTGTACTGTTTTAATGCCAGATTAATGAAAAAACGCATTAGAAACTAGATTTCAATCAAATGGTTTACAATGGTGTAAATTTCAAATCTTGCCAGCTATAACGGTCTACAGTTTTACATGTACTTTAAAATTACTATAATGTTATTTGAAGCGTCTTTCGTTTTTTAAACTTCAACTCCTGTTCATTTTGACTAAGTATCATGACAACCATTTAGGAACAAATGGCCGAACCACACACATTTATAAGTGTGTGTGAGGGTGGGGTGGGGGTGGGGGTATATCTTATATGCATGCCAAAAAAAAATAATAATATAATGAATAGGAAACCAAACGTCGACCTTGATCGAAATATTTTATTCTAATCACTACATGTATCCCTCAATCTGTCTTAAAAGTGGAGGTGTTGCTAAAACTGCACGGGACGGATCAATTAAAAACGGAACGGAAAGCGGGATCGACGGAATTGCAACCAACCCATAATATACAATGTTCATAGAAGGTCCGAAAAATGATTTAGATGTTTTGATAAAAAGGCAGCAGAAACGTTAAAAAATTTTATATGTTAATAATTCTTATATATTCATTATTTGGTCAGAAGATCAAAAATATATTCTTACTTTAATTTTTTTCTTATTGAGAGTTGAGAATATCTTCATTTCTGGGTAGGTGTGTTTTTTTTCTTTGGTATCTTAAACTTTCAGTAGTATAAGAAACGGTATTCTATAGAATGCAAACAATCTATTGACAATATATTGCCAAAAAGGAAAGTTATTGTTGCATGTCGGGAACGTTCAAATGTGTACAAGACACCCCCCCCCCCCCCCCGCAAGAAACCGGTATGGACAACATTATGATCGGCGCATGATAACCAAGCAAAGCAAATTCACCTTCTTTAGAAAATCTTTTTAAAAAAACGTAATAAGGGAAAGAGAGTGAAGGGCCCCGTATCCTAAAAAAAAAAAAATGGTGGTGGGGGGGGGGTGGTTGGTCATAAAAGTTTGGCTTTTTAAAGTATTTGGATTTTTCTATTTTATGTCCGATTTTTTTTTTTCTAAATAGGCGGTCTGAAATTAAATCTTCCGCTATCCTTTCCTCCTCCACTCCTCTTTCCCATCATCGTGCTTTCCGCGCGGATCCAGATTTTTTTAGGGGGTGGGGGTTCGGACGAATAATTGCATTATGTTTGCAGGGGGCGAGGCTTATTTTCGTATTTTACTACATGGATTAAATAACTCTGAATGAATTACAATGAGCGAGTTCGATCACAAAGTACGGTCGCCGTGGTTCGACTAAAATGAGATCGAACTCACTTTAGTCCGACTAAAGTGAAACCGTGGTCCAACCAACGGAGAGACTCTGGTCTGACTCTGGTCAGGTAGTTTAAAGATGGCGGCGGAAAGCGAAACTTCCAAATTTTCCTTTTTTTAATCAGCACAACATGCAATCTGTTAAATTTTAGCGCGCACACATATGATTAAATGTGTTAACAAGGTATTGTCCTTCCTTTTTCATGAACAATAAAATTATGTGTAGCAATTAACATCTTTCTTAATTTTTTAACCAGACATCGACCAATGTGCGTTCGAACACAGACATGCGCACCTTAAGTTTTTCTTACTACCGTGGTTAAACTCTAGTTAATGATCGAACTCGCCCAATATAGATCGAGCCCCGACCCCCACCCCTCTAAGCTTCCTCCCTCATTCCTGCAAGTTCATTTGACATATTCATTCTACATTTGAAAAAAAAAGATTCTAAATATTGTCTAGACATTGAAATGCTAAGCCCTTTCCTTCCTTTCTATTCAATAAGGAACGTGTACGTCCCTGATTCAATATATCAGACCCTAAAACTTTTGAATGATTCAAAAATCCGCGCGCACCTGTCACTTAAGTTTGGTTGTATCTAGGCAACTACGTCACCACGTGTTTATCCCAGGCCAATATGGCGGCCCAGTGTATTGACGAAAAGAATCAATTGTGTTTGAGCTGAATGTGTTTACCCAATCGAAGGACGATAATGGCGGCAGGTTATTGTTTTAATTGTGAGTGTTTGCACACCGTTTAACTGGGCACAGCTCATAACAAAGGCACACATCGCTTGTAGGAAACGGTCGGCCATTTATCAGATTAACAGCTCTGTATGCGGTCCCTATTCTCTGTTTACACAATCCATAACGAAGTGACGGCTCGCTTTGTGTACGTTATGGATTAATTAATGTTTGCACAGATCTCTATTCATATCATTTTGAACATCATCTGCCCTCTAAATTTGATGTTATGTAGTCTATAGTCGTACAGTGTAGCAATAGCTTGTCTAGCCATTTAAAAAGATATGCACACAATATGACCGGGGCAGTAGGGGAAGAGTGTATAATTATGTCACAAAGGTGGAGCTAAAACTGTAATTAAGTGTATCTGACACATAAAAATCCATATATAAACCTTTAAATGCAGGTGTGTAGAAGTTATTAGTTATACTGGCCATGCATGCATCTCCAATAATCATCTTTCAGAATATTATATAATCAACTATAATTTAATTGTTTATAAACTAAATCCCTATATATTGATAGCATACTATTCAATCTCAGCAGGTGTTAGATATGCATGATATATATATTCCTAGCGAGCCGCATTTTCATCAATATGTCCAATGGATTCAAATCAGAGACTGTGCCGACATACGATAAATCTTTTTTATATACACTTAAAGTTAACATGTACTTTTACATACCAGTAGTACTTGAAGATCAATAACGCATTTATTAAATACATTTTTGGCATAACATACATTCCATCTCTCTCTCCATCTCCTTCCCTCCCTCTCTGTCTCCCAATCTCCATCTCTCTCTCTCTTTCTCTCTCTCCTAGCATGGCTATAACTAGAGCTTTGCCATGTCTGTCCATCACATATATCTCTGTAATTCATCATCTTTCAGTTTTGTCTGTCCATCACATTTCTCTGTTGTTTGTCTTTCTATGAATCTGTCTGGATCTGTCTATATTTCTCTTCCTCTGTATTTGTATACAAATATATATACATGTAAATTTTGTTAAAACCACAATTATGATGGTCTGCACCCCCCCCCCCCACCCCTCGCCCTCAGCACTCATTATGAACTCTGCTCGTCTAGATTATTTGTTATTAATTATGCAGCTTTAAACACTTTATATGGTTTTGTGAAAATAATTGAATGTCAATGCAATGAATTGGTAATTTGGATACTTTAGTTTTTGTTTAGAATGAAGTCATTTACTTTGAACTTTTTTACGTATAAATCAAAAGTTGAACCATCAGTACCTTGTCACAATAATTAAACAAATTTGATTCATTTTTCAAGGGTGAGATTGTATAGAAACTTGATGAAAGCTGCGGTTTCACCATGTCTATGAATTACGTCGGAAGTATCTCGATTCTTGATCGGGGCGATGGACCGGCTCAAGCCATCATTGACAAAAATAAACGCTCCGTGGCCCAGCGTCTCGCCGACGAAACTAAAGATGAGCTGGAGAAGGTCATGCACCGTGTGGAGGATGTAAGTGTTTATCTCTCTCTCTCTCTTTTTCTCTCTCTCCTCTCTTTTTCTCTCTCTTTCTCTCAATCTATGTCTCTCTCTTTCTTTCTCTCTCTCAATCTGTCTCTCTCTCTTTCTCTAGCTCTCTCTCTCTCTCTCTCTCTCTCTCTCTTTTTCTCTCTCTCTCTCCACTTATAAACATTAAACTTGTTTGTTTTACTTTATCTCTGTATTTCTGCCTCTCCCTTTTTCTCTGTATCATTAATTCTAATTCTCTTATTTTTCTCTAGATGTTAACTCTTCCTTGTATGTTTATTTCTTTCATCTCTCATTCTTTTGTTCTCTGTCTCTCTCTGTGTGTCTGTCTGTCTCTCTCTTTCTCTCTCTCTCTCTCTCAGATCATGTTGTTTTTTAAAATTAAAAAAAATGCACAGTTGATCATTTGAAAATAATTGACATATTGACATTGCATCTACTGTTGTGTCAACAATGACCAAGGCAGTGTTTGTTCATGGATCATCTAAGACTATACATAATTTAGTCATGTGTTACAAGATCATCAGCAACTCTTACTTTACTCACACACATTATGTTGATAATTTGTTTCAAATTTTCAATCTAAGAAAAAGACAGATGTTTATGTGAAAATGAAAACTTCTCATGCATTTAAGACTATATATTATGTCACATGACCCGTGTCTGCATCAAGGATCATTTAATTCGGGTTTGCTGTCTTGTTTTCAAAAACTAGATATAATAACCCAGCAATGCGTCTGCTTTGTTTCAGATTTACGTGTCCTATGAACAGAGCACACAGGACATGTTTTTGACCCACGGAGCCAATGTGGAGTACATCGAAGATATTGTAAGTAATCAATCCAAAACTCGTTGTAACATGCAATTTTATTTTTTGAAAAATTTTCGTATGGTTAATATCACATGATGATATCAAGTGACCAATGTAGCGTACATGAAGATACTTTACCCTGGTAGTTTCCTTACCAAACGTGAGGAATTAACAAGCACATAGAATCGCGAGAAGTATCTCTGAGTCTCTCAGAATAAACTCTACCTCCCTATTATTTTTCTGACCATTGTACACAGTATGAAATTATAAAAAAAGTTTTATGCTTGGAATTTTATATTCTCATCATTAAATACAAATAATTTAATTTCATTTGTAACAAGCATTTTGATTGACTAATAAGCACACAGAAAAAAATTAATTTATTTGACAACCCCATATTCATACGCGTGTTACAGTTTTTTTGTAAATTCAAATTTTATGCAAAAATAAATAATTTCTTACCTTTAATAATTGATTCTTTGTTATCTTTTAATTAAATTATACTGGTCATTATGGCAGACTTGGGGAGGGGGTAGCAATGTGGGGGTATAACAAATCACATGTCATACCAAGGATTAATAAAAAGCTGAATTAGTTATCTTTATGTGGGTGAAGATTGATATTATATTAATTCTATAACACCAAGAATTGTTTTGATTTTCTGCTTTTATTGACCATCTTATTCACTTGATCATCATCCCTACATGTTCAGTGCACACTCAACATATTGTTTCTGAGCTTAGGATAGGTGGATTATGAATTGCATATATTACTGTATACAGGTTTATTTTCGCCCCGTGTTATTTTCGCCCTTCTACACTTGCAAACAGTTTCGCTCCATCTTGAATTCGCCCAAACACAGCTGCGTTAAAAAAGAGATAATTTGAGACATTGGAATTCGCCCAGTCTTAAATTTGCCCACTGACAACGAGGGCGAACGGGGCGAAAATAAAATGGGGCGAATATTTCCCTGTATACAGTATTTTTTCCCACTCCCAGTGTGCATAGTTGTACTAAGGGAGGTAACTTCAGAATGGTCAACGAGTCAGGTGTTATTCTGAAGTATGTATTCAGCAAAAAATTTCAATGAAATCTTTGGAGTGAAAGAAACTTCAATGATTGGAGAGGATACTACCGGGTAAATGTATTTAGAAAAAAAGTTAACAAAAAAATGTAATCGTAAGCTTCAGTTCAGAATTATTTTGCATTTGCTTTTAGACTCCTTTAAGATTCTCTGAACATCTTTCCTGCATTCAAAAACCAAGTCCACTGTTTTTACTTATTTTATAATAAAGGGTTTCTCTTTGAAGAAATTAAATAATTCATATATGTTTCATGAATTCAAATTTTATTGTAGAAAGAACTAGAGGAAATTTTGACAGATGAACTAAAGAAGAAAAAGGTAAGGTTATGATTATAATTAATTAATTATAATTAGTTATATTAGGCCAGGCAAGTTTATTTCAATGAATAATTATAAATCAATTATGAAGATTTAATGTTCAACTTTGAAATAAATGATTACTGTAAAAGTGGTTATTTACGCTGTTGGTACAATATGCGTGGGTATTCAATACACAGTTGATTGATTTACCACTCTAAAGTTTTCATTTTTGAAACAATACATTCAAGGGTATATTACGCTGTTTAAAGCTTACCGCGTAACTACTGAAAATTTCCGCCATGCGTAATTATCCACTTTTACAGTATTCAACAATTTTTTTCCACACAAGTTGATGGCATCTGCTGAATGAATAGTGTTCAATGTAAACATTATATTCTAATACATTGTAATATACCTGTATTTAAGATTACCAGATGGGTAGTGGGTATAACAAAATTTACATGTAAAATAGTTGATGTATTGAAATAATTGAACCCTGTACTTAAATATATTGACATTCATCTTTATTTTGATATAAAGCTCTTCTTCAAAAGGAGGTCAATATACCGTCTAAAAATGACCACGACCATTGTGCCTTCTTAATTTGTTTTTTCTGAGCAGAAATTCATGTTGTTGTTTATCAGATGTGTTACATGTATTACGTATTTTTTTTTTCAGTATGAGCAGAAAGTGACGGTGTTTATCGTCGGGTTTGAAAATATGTCCAATCAGAGGCTTCGTCTCATCCAACAAGTCAACGAGGTACGTAACGCACTTAAATAGATTAGAGAAGATTGAATTGGTTACAGATTTTGATGAAAATAGAAGTCGTGCAAGGTTTATATAGCCTACAATAAATCTGGCCATTTACTCTCTTAAATTTCAAACTTAATATAACCTTAGTTTTCTGTGCAAGAACTGATTTGTTGTTATAAAACATTGTCATCAAACATTGTGCTGCTTTGTTGTTATCAAACATTGTCATCAAACATTGTGCTGCTTTGTTGTTATCAAACATTGTCATCAAACATTGTGCTGCTTTGTTGTTATAAAACATTGTCATCAAACATTGTGCTGATTTGTTGTTATAAGACAGTGTCATCAAACATTGTGCTGATTTGTTGTTATAAAACATTGCCATCAAACATTGTGCTGCTTTCACGGTCATTTTTAGATAAAAAAATTAATTTCTATAGTTTTCTAAATGTTTTTTTATCTGTGATTTATCAACAGTATTTTGAACCTGCAATTATTATACTTTAAAAATGAAAAATTGTTAGTTTGGCCAGATTAAACATATTGATTTTTTAAATGGTAATTTCATCTTGTCATCCCTTTAGTATTGTGCATTTTGTTTTCACCACATTTTATAGGGTATTAGCCTATGTTTTTTCATCAGTAGTATTTTATGCCTGAAGTTCCAAGTTATCCTGCTGCTTTGATTGTTTGAATAAAAAAAAAAAAATTTATACAATCAAAATCTGTATACTTTAACCAGTGCTTTTATTCCCCTTCAGTTCTTTATGGATGCAACGAAACCGCCTGAAGAAGAGCCCCTATTTTCCCCCTCTCCTGATATCAATATTGAGGAGATCGGACACAGTATCGAGGAGACGCTCGACTCAGCTGATAGACTCACAGACAGACTCGGTGAGCTCAACTCACAGATGGTGGACTGGCTCACGAACTTCGCCATCAATAAAGCCTCTACAAAGTAAGACTCGAGTTACCTGTCTTTGATTTCGAATAAGGCTTCCACATAGAAAATTATGAGTTATCCTCTCTTGATTTTAATATCTGAAAACAAATTCTACAGGTTAAGTTAGAGAAAATGGTAATTTTTGTGAATGGATTAGAATTTTTTTTTAGTAAAATCTTTTATCATTCTCCATAAAATAAAGTTTTCTTAGTAACAGAACCTAGTATTTCAAAAAGAATATATATATTATTGAAGTGCGTGTTTCTTTTAAGAACAATTTCCAATTTAGAAAATATGTAAGTTACACCTCGAGAGATTCTGGTTTTTTTGTTACACATTTGTGATATCAATTACTCCTCACACAAGAAAAATGTAACCTGCCAAATTCTCAAATATCCAGTCACTTTTCACTGTTTGAAGAACTCACAGTCAAACAAGTGTTTTGGTGTGTGAGAACCAAATTAGGATGAGTATTCTTTCCCAAAGCTTAAAGCTTATATTTTTTTCTGCAATGCATATTGAATCAGATGTACAAGGTACATGTATTAATCTTTATTTCTCGACATTTGCATATTTTGGAGCTTAGAAAAGGATATTATTGCATATAAGAATTGAATTTAGTAAAGAAAATGAGCTATTATTAATCAGTTATTTTTCTGAGTCAGTATATTAATTAGTTTCATGTGTAAAATTTCCCTTTTCCAAAAGCAGCTTTTTGATTGGAGGGGTATGCTATTGAACTTTGTAACCAAGAGTTTGATTGGCTACAGTTGCCAGTGTTATCCTCTAACAAGCACTCTGATTGGTTGAACACTTCCCTGACTTTGTACTAATCAGTAAAGGTATTTTTTTTTTGTAGACTGAAAGAGTAAGTAGACACTGATGCAAGGGATGGTGCTACTAAAAATAGATTGAGAGGAATCATGGGAATTATATTTAAAATCGACCCACATGCTTTTATTTGAATCAATTTGTCAGTGAAAAAGTTAAAGATTATAATATTATTATGGATAAAATGTTAAATTTTTTTCCAAGCATTCGACATGGTATGATTGACATGTTATTTTTTTGGTTTTTGCTAATATCATAGAATATGGTCTTGTTTCTATACTATGTAAGATATTTTAAAAACTGATTACTTAGGTATAAATATGAACTAATATTCTGATGATTCCTCAATACATGCTAATAAATAATGTTATTTGGTGAATGGTTTGGTTTTAAAGGATATTAAATACATGTAGTAAGCCTGCAAGAGGACAGACTCAAATCAGGGCCAGTTTCTTTTGGTTTACTGTGGCTGCAATAATAAGAGCTATATTTTAGTTTTGCAAATTTCCCCTAAAGAAAAATAACTTTAAAATTTATGTCTAAGAGGTTTGTCCCTAGTAATAAGATTATTGCTTTGATAGTTTTGAAACTAAAAGTAAAGTAGTACATATTTTTTTAAAGTACAGTGTATGGATGATATAATAAAATCAGTTTAATTCATTGTTTGATTTTATTTAAAAACACTATAATAATCTAGAAGTTACAATTTCACAGTAGATTTAGATCATTTTTTTTTTCAAGTAGAAATCACTTTTTCATGTAGATCTATTAGTACTATTTAGAATTGATTTTAGTACATTAATTATAGCAAATTAATAAAACTGAATTTTTTAAGTAAAACATTAGGAAATACTATTAATAGTAGGGATAATTAGTATTAATTGTACATCATTAAATGGTGTAGATATACTAACTGTTTATAGACAAGCATGGTGTTAATCCTGAAAATTAATCCTGAATTTTGAGATAAATATTGGAAATTTTCTTTTTAAAAAAGAAAAACAATTCATTTGTTTTTGTAACATTTAAACAACGGCATGCATAATTCCTCCATTTATATAGTAGTTAATTATGTAGTAACCCAGTGATTATATGGAATAACTGTATCTCCTGATGTATATTATGTATGTATGTTCCCTAAGTGACCACACATACCCACACATGTCTATCATAATATGTAACGGGTAGAACCCCCTGGTATATGCCATATTAAGTAACAGTGTTATGTGTATACTATGGTTTCATCACTGGGCATCAGTTTTCGTGGATGTTGTTAGTACAGCTGAATATATTGAACAGAAATATTCATCGAAGAATAAAATATCAAGAGTTCTTTTGGTAATATCCATTATAGTATACGCAAATTCAAATATCGTCAAAACTGTGCCTCACATAATCCACAAAAATGCCCTCGAATTCTGTAAACCAACTTTTATTCACGTGCAAGAAATTTTTGCGAGGTTTGCAAGAACTTCATCGTCACGAATATTTATCGCCGTGAACAAGTCCATGTTGTATGGTTGTTATAACGACATGAGTCTGGATAAGGCTTGGTCGCGAAAAATTAGTCGTCGCAAACCAGTTTATCATATGTATATCGCAAAATAAAGTTGTCGCAAAAAAAAGTTGGTTTACAGTACTGTAGATTACTAAGTAAATGCGAGGAATTAATATCAGTGTAAAACCGCGAGAATTTTATTTTTCAGACAGATGTGAACTATGTAAAACTTACTAAAAATTCAGCGTTCGCAATTTTATGCAAAACGGTTGAATCGCGGAATTAAGTCCTCACAAAAAATAAGGGATCTACAGTATACTTGGGACCAATCAGCATACAGATCTCTGTCAAACTGATTTGTTTTTCAAGGATTGTATGTCAAACTCTTAATGATTTTATTTCTAGGAAAAGTAAACTTGCAGAGGAGTAAGAAATTTTTTGATCTTATACTTTTTATTTTGAGTTTTCTAATTATAATTTATATTTTTTTTTTAATTCTTGTATAATTAATACATTTTACTGAGTTTTTTTTTTAGTTTTATGAAATATGTCTTGCATGCTTTTTTTTTTTTAGAGAACACCAAGTGTGTTTTTGAAAGTAGTGTTTTCAAATCAATATAAACTGAAGTCATTTGTATGCTTTTAATAGTTTGGTCAGATGGGTTTTTCTTTACAAGTACCTGGTAGTGTGAATAAGTTATATAGTTGACACAGCCTAAGTGTGTAATATATGCATTTTTTTTATGAATACACTAAGTCCAAGTACAAAGTACAAAGTATAGCAAAATACTGCTTACTGTCATCACATACAGCTCACAAGGAAGTCTGACAAAATACCATTTCGTGGAGAAGACTTAACTTATTAATAAACTAAATTCTCTCTTCAAAGAAATAGGTGATCCTTTTGGAGTAGAAACCCCTTTTGATTGTTATGTCATGAGGTCAAAGGTCAAGGATTAAACTTCTGTGTCTTTAACAGTAATAAATAGACTTAATGTGTTCACTCAATTTCTTAGCAAACACAGTTTGTGGTGAACACGCACTAGGCTGGATAAAAGAGAAAACTTCCCCTATTGATTTTTACGTCACAAGGTCGAGGGTAAAGGGTAAAGGGTCAAACTATTATAGACATAGATATATATCTTGTATTCTCAATACAGGTAACTCTCGATGGCTCGAACTTCGATCGCTCGAAGTTCTTGATCGCTCGAAGTGAGTCTAAGGTCCCAATTTTTTTCCCTATATAACTAAGCAAATTTACTCAAAAGACTTGATTTCTCGAACTCTTGATCTCTCCAAACCCTTGATCTCTCAAAGTCAAACCGCAGTCCCGTTATTCATATTCTATAGTATTTTACTCTCGACACCTCGAAGTGGCTGTGTATATCCAAGCGTTACCTAATTAACACCTCCTTGGTCATTTAAATGGCTCCAGGCGTTAGACGCTGGACCTGTGTTTCACGGGTTGTTTATTCTGGCGACACTTGTCCTGCAAGGTGATAATTGTTTGATGATTGACCATACCGATACCTTATCTATAATTAACACCAACCGTTTTACGATAATTTGGAGACGCAATGAAAATAAGAAATTAATTGAGACGAAACGATAATATTGAGCCACATGGTCAAATTTTAGAATTATAAAACTGTAAAAATTATGCTTATCAGCATCATTGTCATTATAATGATTATTGCTGAACAAGTTCGTACAGCTAGTAAAGGACCCGTACAGTGGGTGATACTCAGTTATCTCGTTTATGACATGTCGTCTCACATTACAGTAGTACTGAGCAATCTGGTCTTAATATGATGCACAAAATAAATAATTATCATGAATTTATTCAATATTTGTTTGTGTTTGTTATTAGTTTTTTAAACATCCAGTTCTGTATATTTAACTGAAAAGAAAACGTTGTTTTTAGCACGTGCGAAAGGTTAGCACTAAATAAATGGCTTAAATCATAACACCCGGTAAGACTAATTTAAAAACCCGTCGGTCAACCCGGAAAATTCCGAAACTCTTGAAAACTCGAACTCTTGATACCTCGAAGTTTTTCCTCGGTCCCATGGACTTCGAGCTATCGAGAGTTACCTGTATGTAGGAAAAATAGGTTATCTCTATGGAGTAGAAAGCTCTGTTGATTGTTATGTCATGAGATCAAAGGTCAAGGGTTGAATTGATTTTGAGTTCACAAGGTCAAGTGTATTCTCAAATGTTGAAAGACATTTGCTTGTCTAGTCAATAACGTTTTAAAACTTTTTCAAAATTGGAAGGGTTCGGGTGGAGGGGGGGGGGGGTCGAGGTCATATATAAGAGTAGTGACAAGTAATTTAGCCCATGCTAATATTGTATAGAAACAAGAAAACAACACAATTTATTAAAAAGTAATTTATTAAAAAGTCATTGAAACGTTTGACCCTTTAGCAAGTTGAATTAATTGATTGATTTAAGAATGAATCAATATTTTGCATATTGTAGGTTGACTAAGTAACTTTGCCATATTTTGACACAGTCATGTAGCTATATAATGTAGGTTGAACACATTGTTATTTATCTGAAATGATATGAGTATCATATATCAAAAGAAGCTTTCACCCAATGACCATTTTATGTATTTACTGTATTTTTGTTGTGTGTTATTAATTAGAGCATGTAATGCATGTAATGATATTGTGCCATTGAGTGATTTTTAAAAGTGAACATGATTCAGAAAGATAATCAGATATGTTATATGCAACAATAAGTTGCCAATTAGAATATTAAAAATTTAAGAGAGAATTGACAAACAACAAGTAATAGATTATTATCATCTAAGCAGTGACTGTTATATTTTTGATCAAACCATAAGACTGTTAGGTGCTTCATGGATATTTCTGACATCGTTGTTTGTGACACAGGGGGAAGAAGAAAATGGAGAAAGCCCTAGACAAGGCCAAGGATGATCTGTCTGGACTGAGCGAGAAATTACTGAAATTACAATCAGGTCAGTACTTTATTGTTGTACCTTTTAAAGATTTTTAGTACTTAAAAATTACCTTTTTCAGACTAATCTTCAAGATATTTCTAGGAGATGGATACTTTATTGATGAACCTTTTAGGGGATATTGTATGTTATTAAGTATGTTTGTCATGCATCAAGGTTTTTAAAGGAAGTGAGAACTTTATAGAACTTTTTAATTGTTTGAAGCAATTATAAGGTACCTGGCCCAACCATCACAAAATGTTTTACATCACTCAATTCAGTTCTCAAATCGTTGTAAGAAAAGTGCATGAATTTGATGTCAAAACTCAGAGTCTTGAGTAAAGTTGGTGACGGTGGGGCCTGTTTCAAGTCAAATCCACACTTGGAAAGTTGTCTCCCTCTGCGGGGTCAACCTAAAGGTCAAAAGGGAAAACCCAACTTTCTCCTTATTTACGCAACCAAATATTTGGGGGTCCTATGATAATACCTCTTTGAGTTTAATTTATTTTTTTCATGTGTTGGTTGCCCCGTCCTGGGGCAATCCAAATACACAACGGACACATATTTTAAAGTAGAATGACAAAGTTACAAACCTCTAAACTACAAAGGCTACTGTGAGAATTTATGGAATTTTCCCCAAAGATTGCGACCAAGGGCAGTGTTTGAAATAACCGTCTGCCCGACCGCCCAAGACTCATAACTTTTGGCACGGGCAAACAAATTTGCTTGTACGAGCGCCCGACTGGACGAACCAATATCGGGATCGAAGTTTTAAGCTTTTATAACTGATTCTTGTCACACGATCGCATTCCTTGTATTTAACAACAGTCAAGACAAGCGTTCAATTCATGTAGACTATGCTTGACATGTGAGCATGGCGAAGTAGAGTCCCCTGACATGCTACGGAATAATATAGGATAATCTCAGCGAGATTCGTCGAGACTGAAAAATGTTGATGTACATCTCTTCCGAATCTCAGACCAGTGGGACACAAGGGACGTATGACGACTCGCAGAGATTCGGTAAAATTTGCCCCAACTTCGGCCAGTTGTTCAGATAGTAATGCGCTGACTTAAATCAACTGCCCGCTTCAACTTTTTACTTTGAACATCATTTTAATTCCCTGAATTAACATAAAATGTTAGTTTCCTACCATTAAATGGTTTAAATCCCACAAAATATGAACTTGTTTATTTTTCAATTCATTTCCACATCGTAGATTCGGAAGAGACGTCCGTCAAAATATTTTAGTCTCAACGAATCTTGTTGAGATTAGTGGACGATAATAGATCAACCAAAACAACAAGTTTATGACGAAACGTAATCGAGAAACAGATTTTTGAATGTTTTACTTGCAAATGGGAAAAAAATGAACAAATGTAAACTTTTTTCTTCGGGTTGGTTGAATTTTAACAGGGCTGACAACTTATACTAGCTGTCATCCCTGAGTGTGTAGCTAAATTTTTGATGAGTTTAAAACACTGCCAAGGGACATAACTTTTGTAAAGAAACATGCACTCATGAAGTTTAGATTTTTTTTTAATAAGGTGGTCTATTGTCCAGCAAGCATATGACCTTTGCATTTAGTATTTGATTTTTAGCGATGAAACAAATGCCCTATTTCTTCTTATCTTAGAAATGGAGGTAAAGTTGTGTTTGTATTTTTTCATGAAATTGATGCCATTCTGTATAGAAATGGAAGTGAAAGAAGAAAAGGTGCAACAGTTGCTGAAACAGTTGGAGATCAAGACGAGTGACACCCAGAAATACCGGACAGCGGCCGAGGCGGCCAAGGTAAACAAACACCTGGATACAGGGGAGGCTACTCAGGGACTGTATCAGTAGATGGGTTACCTCTCTTGATCAAATTTCAAGAAACACCTTAGAAACAGGGGAGGCTACTCCGGGACCACATCAGTGGATGGGTTATCTCTCTTTATCAAAATTCAAAAAGAGTATGAGGAAAAGCATTGATTGTTACATAGTAATTCTAGAATTGGAGTTTTAGAAACCATATGATCTGCTTTTATAGATAATTACTTTCTCAGCTGCTTTTTTTTCTTCTGCAAATTTATTAAAATTGCTTCGAAGCTATCATAATCTGGGGCTTTTTAGATAAATTAGAAAACTAACATTTTCTTTCACTGACTCTGTATTAATCTATTCTTGGAGTCGGGCCTGAATGCTTATCTGATTTTAATGTCATTTTTCTTCAGAAATTATGATATACACCTATAAAATTAAGCGTTTCTGTCATGACAAATTGGATTTGGAAATTCCATCATGTATTTATTTATACATTTGCCTTTAACCAATTCATTTTTTGATGTTGTAATTCAAAAGGAAAAGACACAGAAAATTTGAGCACACAGAGATGACAAATTTTAAAATCTAAGATATGCTATTACAGCAATATCTGAAGAGAGCATTCCTTAAATACTTCTGCTTGTTACTTCTTGTGGTAGATAACTCAACGTAGAAGTACACTAACCATTTATTAATATGTTCTCTTATTCTCTTGCTTTTTTCATTACTACCCTGCCAATCTTAACTCTTGCACAACTCCAACCAAAAAAAAAAACCAAACCCCAATAATAGAAATCCATCCAAGAGTTTGAAGAGACAGCCTTGAGGAATAAAGAGGCCATACAGAAGAAGGACAAGGAAATCCGAGAACTCAACAGTAAGCTCTCCATGCTGGAGCTGGAGGTTGGACAGTCCGACTATGTATCCAAAATGTCCTCCGAACGAAACCAGGAGAAAAATGGCGAGCTCAAGGTTTGTGTGTATTTGTGTGTAAGCATGGTCTTCAACCATGTATTATAAAGAGGGCCAAACCAGTTTTGAAAAAAAAAAAATGTATATTCACAGTTTTCATTTTTAAAACATCAGTCGCCCAATGTAATTGTCATGTTTTGAACAACTATGGCCAAACATACCTGTGTCCCTGATTTTAACCATAAAACCCCAAAACTAATAAAAATAAAATAAAATACTAAGGTATATAAATCCACAATGAAATAACCAGTCATGTCATTAAATTAAATAAAGTCCTAGGATATATATCAGCTGTGGCCAATGAAATCAGTTTAAAAATTTAAATAGTCACCCAACAATATACGTGTGAGTCTAGATCCACCCATGAATTGGCAGATGAACTCAAAATAAAACAACAATCAACCAATAAAATGGATATGAATCCACAATTGCCTATTGATTTGTAGTTTTAAAAAAAAAAGTGTAAATAAATACTCTATTAAATTTCTGTTCATATTAGAAATGCTTGCAAATTATGTAATAAAAAAAAGAAAAACTCACAAAGATTTTAAACAATATTTCCAGAAACCCCTTTGTGCTGAATATAATTATTTTCTGTTAGCTGATTATGGATGAATTATACATTTGTTTACCTTAATATATCTTTAAACAATTCAATCACTAAAAGTTAAAAAAAATATATCAAAATTTAATTAGTGGTTCAATTCCAATTGAAATGTAGTTTGTTTGGTCGGGTGGACAGACTCAGCAATGCAATAATGCAATTTCAAAAGAATTTATGTTTTCAATACGTGATATAAATTTTTGTTTGCTTTATAACCTGCCAATAAAATTCTTGCATTTAGTTGAAATGAAAATGAAGTTCACTTATTATAAAACCTGTGATGATTAAAATTTCTTCCTAATTAAGCCGGAGGATCTTCAGGTAAGAACGCTGAGCATGAAACAATTGGTTGTCTTGTTCGTGACATCATTGCTACTCTAATGACATTTCATTTATAAATTATATTGTATTTGTGTTATGAATGTACAGTCAAGCTGTTTTGCAGCTTTTTGCTAAAAAAAAAAAAAAAAACCTTAAAAATTGTGCAGCATTTATTATATTTTAGCACATTTAAAAAAAAAATATATATATTTGTTGTGATATGCTTTTCATATACCGGTTTTTAAGTAAATGTTTTATCTTTTGTAAAAAAGTTAAATAATTTGAGCAAAATTGAATCCTTATCTTTTTCTTTAAGCAAGGAAAAATGAAAATTACATTAAATGAAAGAGAAAAAAGCAAGTCTACTAAAAAAACCCCAAAAAACCCTGATTTGAATCAACTCTTTTGTTACTAAGTAGTGAAACATAATTTAACAATTTCATATTTCAAATACTTGGATATACAACATAAACCAGCCAATACCTACCATAAGAGGCCCAAACGTTTCCTTGGTATAATGAAACGTAACCAAACGTTTCCTTGG
>WFKH01011926.1:2258585-2281175 GCA_016163765.1 Magallana hongkongensis | reverse complement strand
TGAAAAATGATAACGTTTCAATGAGTATATCTTGGATGTGTTCCCTTTTATAAATTTCAATTGCACTCCTTTAAAAGGTATGGTCATATCTTATTGCTGAGGATACCTGGAATATTGCTTTCTCCCTTCATACATAAATGCAAACGTTATATATTAGAAATTGATAATAAGTTAAGAATAAGACAGAAAAATATACTAAAAATTATTTTTAGTTATTGCTTTGATTACTTTTTAGACGGAGGCTCTATGAGCCTCCTCTATTGCTACCGGTCAGCTTGCATGTGACGTCGACAATGGACTTGGTGGATTCGACGGACACCACCTAGTGGCAAGATTCGCAATATTCGTTAAAGATTTATTTTTCAATATTGTTATTCAAATAAAGAACTTTTTCGCGATTAAAAAATATACAATAAATAGAACTATACATATGGCATTTAATAATTATCATTTCTCTCGTAAATTTTGGTTCCTACGTCAAATTCACAATAAGTATGAATATGCATGATGTTAATGAATATTGATGATGTTTGGTGTTCACAAGCAACATTGGTGTGTAATCGTATAGTGGTTACAGTAGTAATTGTATTTATACTTTTTATACAGCCTCCTGTCCGTGACGTCAAATAATGAGTCAAGAATCATCTAGTGGTGGACGAAATATTGAACAATTATGAGATTCAAGGAATACACATAGAATGGTTGAAAATGCGTGAGTGATAAACGATAGAGACAAAGAACGGTTCTTTGTCCCTATCGTTTATCACTCACGCATTTTCAATTTATCTCCCGCGGAGACGTATCTTTCTATATAGCCACACCTCCCGAACTATTCTATTAACATGATTATTCAACAAGTTGTACCACTGCTCTGTGAAACTTGAATATTCCCCCACGTACTGTACCTTGATCTTAGCATGACATGTTTCCGTTTAGTTTTACGTGCTTAACTTACATGTACTTTCCTTTTTTTTTAAAAAAAATCAGTAAATTTTTTTGGCATGCATACTAAAACCTACTATTTTCTATAAGAATAATGAAACAAATATATTTAAGTTACTTGAAAGGTGCATAGGTAGAGTACCCAGGCCATATGCGGTGAGGCGTTATTAATCTGCATGTCTGGCCAGTGCCGTCGATTTTAAGTGATTTGGGAAGTCAACGTATTTTTTAAAAGCTCCTTCACACACCTGGGAAAAGTTCTGCATATAAGCCCATTATTCTGAATTATTTAAAGATCTGGATTTCTATATGTGTTCGACATGTAAATGACTTAACAAAATCAATTTTAGGGGGAAAATCAACTTTTTAAAAAAATTTTCAGCTACACATGAAAAAAAGTCCCTGCGGTATTAGAACTCGGGACCTGCGGGTCGGTAGATCGAAGATACTCCTACTGCGCCACAGAGATAGACACCTTATGACGGCAATAGAAACTGTTTCACAATGCGTTTAAATCGCCATGTTGTGACGTACTGTTATATATAAGAAGTAGACGTCACGGGGTGTCAAGGACTCTTAAGAGTGTTATGCGTGAAAAAAGTGTAAAAACGTTTGACAGAATATTTTTAAACGTGAATTACGGGAGTACTAGAGGTGTTATAACACATATCATTACAATATATTGATAGATGTTCTGTGTATTAAAAATATATCCTTTGATATAATGCAAACAATAGCCACAATTAAAACTGGTATTATAGTAACAAAGTTTACTGCAAATTAAAAATAAATGGCAGAATTTAATCCATTATTATTGAGTTGGCAGTGTTGGTCGTGAGATTATTAATTTTTTATCAATATTAACAAGTGACAACATTTCCTCCTTGTTTTCTATCACGAACGCCCCCCCCCCCCCCCCAAAAAAAAAAATATTTGTTTTCTGAACACAGCATAAAATTGTGGTCTTTTTTTTCACTGTTTTGTAGAAAGCCACGCTAAAATGTTTACAATCGATGCGCTCCGCTGTTGATCAAAAGGCTGAACTTACTTATTCCTTTCATAATAATAATAATAATTCTTAGCAGCATTTTATATAGTTTTTTTTTATTTAAAAAAGATATTTGATTTACAAAATTTATGCACTGCTTGCTGAACAATATTTATCGCTATTTTACAATTGCATCGGCAACAAATTGCCAGGTCTAAACGGTTGTGATTAGAAATCTGTGCAGGTGTTGCATAACCATTCCGTAATAAAAAAAATATTGTTTTGATCGTCCAAAATTGTTAATTAAACGGTAAATTAAGAATTTTTAAATTTTACATAGCATTATTTTTCAAAGATAATAATTTGACCTTTGCAAGAAAATTCATATAAATTATGAGAAAATTGTCATTTCATGGTATTTGCGGAAAACAGTAGCGTCCATTTTAAATTAATTTTTTGGAAATTTTAAGAAAAATATCTGATATCTCTCTACAATCGATTCATTCGTTATGCAAAAGAAAAAAAGACAACTTTTGTGATCATATTACCTAACAATACAGGTTTTTAAGCAGGGGCGAATATGAAAAAAGTGCGCCGTTCAAGAGTTTGTATTGATAATTTTAGCATAAACTTATTAATAAGTATATATTGTGAATCATTATTTATCATTGTAAATATTTTTAAAAAAAATTCTCTATTTTGTAATATATTTGTTTTTGTGCATTCCATGTAAGAGCACGAAAATGTTATATTATCAATGTAGTATCAATCCTGCAGTATTTGGAATTGCAATTTTCATACTCCAAACCATGTTTACTTTAAAGTTTGAAGAAAAAAAATCGGATATTTTTATTAGTTTAATTTCCTTTCAAATAATGCCTCCGTCTATTAGTACTTTCAGTACTTTGATTTTATGATTTTTACTTAAAAAACACGCAATGAGGTACAATTAAGATCTTCTTTAATTAATACATCATCTGTTTTTACTTGGAGAATTTCAAAGAACCAAACATCGTACGGAGATTCAAAATAAGAATCTTTTCTCCATTCGGAATTACTAAGGACACCCCTCACAACTTTTAAAATTTATCATTTAGGGTCCTTTTACGATTTTTGCATTGCCAAAACTCCGTAGACTTTCTATTTTGTACTGAGTTATAAAACCCGAAGCAGTAAAAAGAGGAGTGTTCTAATACAGATAATCCGGACTTTTTACATTGTAGTGAATGAATGTAATTTTGAATGCAATTCTAATTTTCGCGATATAACCCAAAAAGCAGAATCTTGGTACATAGTATAGATAATGATTATTAATATTAAGTTCGTTTAAGCACGAAAAAAATTAAAAGTAAAACAAAACATTGATTTTTTTCAGTTAAGAACATGGACGCTTTTGGACAATTCCCGGCTCCTTACTCTTACCGTGGCACACCCACTGAAAATTTCTTCCGTTTATGTCGTCTGATTACAACCATTTGTACGGACATACTACGAGACGCCCTAAATTTTCACATTCAACCTGCTGATCTCCGATCAAGGCTTGATCGACACAAACGGAAGCTTGGAGTTGCGAACGTTCAGCAAATGGAACTACTCTTTCCAGCAAATAGAAATACAACGTTGACGGCCAATGACCTGGATATTTCTGTGCTTTACATTCTTTTACGATACATTTGCGATATCCCTGGACACAGGAACGGATGGGGAAACCAACCAGGACCAGGTGATAATAGTATTGCTGCCTGCATAGAGAGGATACGACTTCAGAAGAACAAGGTATTATCCAGCAATACAAACGTTGAGATCCAAGATGCAGATTTTCATAATCGATGGGCTGAGCTGCGGTATGCTGTTGTTGAATTAGAGAAACAGCTGAGAGGTGGAGACTTCTATGCACGGGGTGTTGATGATTTATTACAGCGCGACCTTAATTCTGTTGGAGCGGAAGGTGAGTAAAAACCACCAAAAAAATCCGTAAACCCTATGATGAAGCTTTGACATTAAGACCACGGAAATGCGACCGAATGACATATTCCAAGACCTTACAGTTTACATTCCGTTGACTGAATGGCATAATTTCATCTTGTTAATGTGAATAACTTGTGAATGTGATAATGCAATATTTTAATTAACGATGTTGTTTTACAGATGTTGATTTCGGAGTGAGGGATGGACAATATTTTCACAAGAAAAAATATTTGCTTTGTTTTGTTAAATGATAAGAGCCCATGTGCACTTGAAACTTCTAATTTTGTTTTAAAAAACCCACACAGTATCATGACCATCTTTTGTTTAAAAGTGTTTTACAAATGGGGTTTAATTTCAAACTACTTTCAAGAGTTTGAAAAGTCAGTATTCTGACACACCAAAATCCTTTTCTTATAATTACGCAGGGGTGTTAAGGAAGCATATGGGCAATTTAGCGTCTTATTTTGACTGTTATATTCAAAATCGGGAGATTGAATAACCGTTTTGAATAAGATCAAAAACTTAATATTATCCTTTAAAATAGATGTCAATGCAATAAAATCGGGTAGTACATTACTGCCACATCGGTGCATTATGACGTGACAACTATAAATAGGTTACGTATATTCCTTAATATAAAATAAAATAGAACAACACTACCCCGCGGTTTCCAAAATACAATAAACATACCAAGTAAAGGCAAAACATCTTAATTTGATCAAAACCGCTGCTAGAATCCTATTTTCTTCTTAATTAAATATTTATTCAGCCGGCTTTTAAAAACCCTTCCCAAATTTCATACGGTTTGCACGGAAAACGGTATGTTGCATCAAAATAACACAAAAAATAGGATTCTAGCAGCACTTTTCAACTTAAGCATTGATCAAACTATCGTACTTACTAGTGTAAAATTTGAAGTTCAATATGTACGGGGTAGTGTTGTTCTAGTCGGATTGTTATATCGTAAACAACGACAGAGGAAAGCCTCGCCGATAAATAAAAGTAAATTTACATACCTGTTAGCGAATTATTGATAAAACTAACATCTCTACCAGTACTCTAACGTTCAATTTTCAATACCTCACACAAAATACTCTATTAGAGTCCTTAGATTACTTATATTTTGAATCTGTTTACAAGCTCTCCGATCAAATTTACACGACATTCAACTTTCAATCATGACGTCATTAATGTGTAAATCTACGTAATACAATCTAATTTGTGAAAAGATTGTCTTCAGTATTTTGTATTTGTTATTTGCCTACGTTTCGTTGCTAAATATTTGAATATGTACCTAATAACTAAGATTTGTGATTCACGGATTTACATTAAACTCAGATTCCATATGCCTCCTTAACACCCGCGTAATATCTATGGTCATAATACCTTTAAATGTATTTCAATTTTGTAATTATTAACAAAAATCTAACATCTTTACCGCCCTTAATTGATATCAAATGAAATTTCTTCCACATTTGCAAACACTATGCATCATATACAGAAAATTAACCACAAAATTTGAAAGCTCAAGTTTCAATGACGATTAATTCGATGGACAAAACAGCGTTAAAATTTTATAATGAAAAAACCCACCCCCCTCCAAGAACCCCCCCCCCCCCCCCCCCCCCCCAAAAAAAAAAAAACCCAAACGTAACAACGCTTCAAAAATTGTTTGCCATTTTTAATATAAAGCCATGCGAATTTCACAAAACTCCAGTCAGTAGGAAGACAAAAGTAACATTGATCTTTTGGTTTAATATCATAACGGTTGATTTATATGGTTTTGAAAATTAAAAAAAATCCTATTAATTATAAAAGGCAAAATAATTGACGTAGAGTTACAGAATTAGCCTAGAAATAAATTTAAGTTAAAGGGCAAATTATAAGTTTTAATCATTTTGAAAAAAAGGGCATCCTATGTGCTAATGGACATATATTTTAAAAATGTGCATGACGATAGTTTTGCTTCTTCTTAGTTATTGTTACAAAACACCACTGGAAAATGACAAGAAAATCAGTTCAATGCTGCCTTTATTCCCAGCAGGCATTTCAAACTTGTTTCACCGTTGAAACAACGTCACCCTTCAACGTTGAAATGACGTTGAAATATGGTTAAATATGAAAGTTGAATGGACGTTGAAATTCCGACGTTGATTCAATGTTGAATTCGGACATTGTTTCAACGTTGATTCAATGTCTCCTGACGGTTATCTAATGTCTAAATTTGGTTGAAATTTCGTCATTTAACTCTTTGTATAATTATAGCTTCTGAACTATATAACCCAAGTAGTTTAAATAATTATACAACATATCAAGTTATTTCATATACAACAAGTCACCAAATGATAGATAATACTCTATTTATTTATTAAGGGATTTAATTTTCTCACAAAAGTTCCTAATTTGTCAATAAGGAGCAACAAGTTCACCATAACGCAGATTATACACATTTCAAAAGTTGGTTCGAATCACAAGAGTTGTCATTTCTTCTGAACAATAATTCATTGGTCCTTCTTCCGTCTCTTCCATCGAGTTTTTTTTTTTTTAGATATAATCATGGGACTCCCAATTTTGCTTCGATAAACGTACACGATCCCAAACATCTGCAAAAAAGAATTCAAAATGTTTGAATCAATCAGTTAACGAGAACTCCTTTGATAAGTCCAAATGTCGGGTGTTTTTAAAAAAACCGAAAACATTGTATTACAACCAAACCTATATGCAAAGAGCACATGCACATACATATCATGTATCATTTCAATGCAATAATGCGTTTCCTTCACATTTTTTTTACGTGAATCAATGTAATTAAAAAGTGTAAAAAATGACAACTTACTTTACTGTTGGGATAATAAAATCCAAATTATTTTGCCTCAATGGTCGATGTGGATACTGCGGCTGAGATCCCAATTATAGTATAGCAAGTTTATGATAAGATGTCTCCGCGTCCTGAAATCTCTTCGATGCGTGACAACCATGGCGGTGGGTTCTCTAGGGAATGCTCTTATAGAAATAGGGGGGACCCATTGAAGACATTTAGTGTATGCTGCCCCACTTCAAGATAAAATGTTCTTGGACATTGATTTTATGCAGGTGCATGGAGTACAGTTGCACTACAGCACAGGGGAGTTCCGCGTCGGGGCTAGTTTGACAGCCCATGTTCAAGGCAAACTCTCCCTCCGTGCAAGCTGTCTCGGTACGTCGCGTGCGTTTACCTCCATTGTCCGTGGGGGTGATCGACTGCGAAATAAATGAGGCGATACCTGACTTTATTCTTGAGCCCATAGATGAATTTCCGGTAGGGGTAATTCATTCAAGGTCTTTTAACAAGTCCGGAACGAGGGGTAAGTTGTGCCTCATGAACCTCACGCAGAGACGCAGGGATTCCAAAGGCGTGTCTAAGACAGGTCGGAACGGAGGGTTCTTCCGAAGTACCCGCACACATCAAGGGGTTACTCGAGGACATTCGGGTCAATGCACTGACCCGCCTGACGTGCGCGATGAGGCGGTGCGGCTTATAACACAATATTCAAATGTATTCCCCGTTAGACACTTAGACCTGGGCGAGTTCACAGCTATCGAGCATCACATCGAAACTGGAGAAGCACGGCCTATTAAGCAACGCATGCGCAGGACTCCAGTAGTCTTCCAAGGAGAGGAAGAGGGCCATTTAGATCTTATGCTGGCTGTGGGAGTAATACAACCGTCCACGTCAGATTGTGCCACCGCTCCCGTGTTGATAAGGAAAAAGGACGCTTCTGTGCGGTGGTGCGTCGACTATCGGGCGCTTAACAAGGGGTAAGAGTTAAGGACACCTACCCGCTTCCACTCATCGAGGAGTGCCTCGACACGCCTGCGGGTAACCTCTGGCTTTCAGAACTAGATGCTAACGCTGTGTATTGGCAGATTAAGGTCAACCCCGAGGATCGGAAAAAGACGGCTTTGGCTTTTCGAGTTTACAAGAATGGGGTTTAGTCTCTGCAATGCTCAGGCTACGTTTGCCCGGGCTATCAATCTTGTTCTTCACCGGTTAAATTGGAAGATAGCTCTGGCCTTCCTAGATGACATTCTCATTCTTGGGGGGTTAAAGCAAGCTCATCTGGACAACTAGCGGCAAGTATTCGAGAGATTCCGTCAATACTGCCTTAAGTTCTAGTTTTAGGATGTGCGAGTTCTTTCGGCAAAAAGTTGAGTTTCTGGGCCGCTCGGTGAGCTCAGAGGGGGTTGAAATGGGTGATCAATATACTGAAGCAGTTCGAGACTGGCCGAGACCCGTAAATGCGAAGGCGGTCGAAAGATTCCTAGGCTTCGCCAACTATCACCGGAACTTTATCCCTCACTTTCAGAAGCTGCAGCACCGCTGTATGCCATAACGGGCAAGGCTGCCTTCCAGTGGGACAGTGAACAGGAACAAGCCTTTCGAGACCTAATATCGCGACTTACTAGCCCCCCAGTACTGGCCATTCCAACCCAGGAGGGGCACTTCATCCTGGACAATGATGCCTCAGACCTCGCCATTGGCGGGGAATTGTGTCAAGTTCAGGATAGATGCGAGCGGACCATCGGGTTTGCAAGTTCCGTGTTATCTGCAGAACAGCATCGGTACTGCATTACTCGTAAGGAGTTGCTCGCGGTTATTAGGTTTACCCGTCATTTCCGACATTACCTCTTTGGCCGGAAGTTTACTGTGCGCACAGACCACGCAGCATAGTTAAGGCTGTCAATAAATTCCGTTCAGACAAAAAGTATGGGAAATGTGCATTATGACATCACAGTATAATACAAACCTCGAAAGTACTTATTAATTTATTTATTAGCAAAATTAATTTATACCGATCTTTTAATTGAAAACAACAAATGCTATTTCTTACAATTTCGATGTCCGTTAAATCGTACACACTGAAAAATAAGCGATATGTCGTTCTCTCTGTACTACAAAATATGACGTCATATTCTTCAAAATGACGCATTAAGTTAAGTAATTGAAGGCTATCATGCAGTTTTTTAGCGAATGAAAATAACTGTCATAGATTAACGGAAAAATTTAAATGAATATTTTGTTTAACATTATTATTAGTAGAAAGCTACCTTTCAAGTCTTATTTGCATTTTGTTATAATTATGCATAGTATAAAGAGGCAACCTTGTATAAAATATCGTATATCTTAAAGATTGGTACCTAAATAAATCAATTAATTGCAAGGGCATACGCTTACCTGATCATGACAAACTTTTACATGTGAATTTGAAATATGCTATGTAATTTAAAAACTTCTACGATCCTTGTAAAATCTTACAAATTCATTATTTTTTTAATGAAATTAACACCGTGACCTTCAAAATTATTCAACATATGCATTTTAAATTACGTTTTCTACTAACAAATAATCTTATCTTAAAAAGTTCGCATCATTTTTTAAAATCTACGATATAACATCAAGTTATTTTATAATTCAGTTGTGAATTTTGACTTTGAATTGTTGCGCTTAAGGTTGCCGTGTGGTGGTTGTCACTACTGCCGGCGTGCACATGAGCGTTGGCAGGATTTCTCGAGTGAGGTAGATGCTGTGATACCTTTTGCATTTCTGTTCTCAGAGGAGAAAGCGTCGACGGGGTTTCCTAAAACTCAACCCTAACCAGATGGATTGCCTTCAGTTTGCCGTGGGTTCTTTAGTGAGTGGCCATTAGAGCAGTCATATGAGGGTTTGAGCTCTGGGAAAAGTCAAGTCCCCAGAGTGTGCATGGTAGTGTTTTCTGAGGTGTGTACCAAGCCCGAGGTTGTGCTTGATGGGGCTTGTGGGCCATCAGGACGGACAGTAAGACATTTGTTGGGAGGTGGCCCTGAATCATCGGATGAGGTATTAGACCAAGAAGGTATTTTTCTGAATAGCCCAGATGAACCTGCTTTCCGGTGGCTGGTAGGGTTCCTGGAATCAGGAATTGTGCCTCAGGACAGTGAGCTTATCCTGTCAGGGCCTGAGGAAAAGTGCTACTATTTGGAGCGAGGGCAGTTCAGAATGGATAAGAAGGGAGTTATCTGGAGAGTTAGTTCTCCTGACCCGGAGAGGCTCTTGGTTCCGAGTAGTTTACGGCATGAGGTGATGTCTACGATTCATGATATACCTAGTTCCGGTCACCAAAGTGTGCAGCGCACAAAGGCAAAGGCCAGAGAAATGTTTTATTGGTGAAAAATGGGGACGGACATTAAAACTTATGTGCTTACTTGTGACGCCTGTTGTCAGAATAAGCGCGGCCCCCTGCCGTCACGTGCGGGCCTTAAGAGATACCAGGCGGGCAGTCCCATGGAAAAGGTACACTTGGATTTTCTGGGACCCCTTTCCCGCACTGAGGCGGGAAATGAGTACAACTTGATGATGGTGGACAGTTTCACGAAATGGGTTGAGTTTGTGCCACTCCCCTCACAAACGGCTGAATTAACAGCTCGGGCTGCAATCATGGAATTCTTTGTTCGGTTTGGGTATCCTTTCGAAATGTTTACGGATCAGGGGCGAAATTTTGAAAGCGAATTGTTCCGAAAGATTTGTAGTCTTCTGCAGATTCTTAAGTCGTGTACGACTTACAGTGCTGCCATCCTGAACGTTGATAGGATAGGATGCAGGATGCACGATACATGATAGATATATAAGAGTTAAGTTCTATCCTATCCTATCCTATCCTATCCTATCCTATCCTATCCTATCCTGCATCCTGTAGCCAATCAGATTCGAGTATAAATTTCAGAGTTATTTTGCGAAACGACAATTAGATTAACAATGCATTTACAATGTCAATTTAATTTCGTTTTATAAGTTAAAACATTTAAGAATAATTTATAATGTATTATATCAACAAAACGGTGCATAACATTGATGCGCGCTCGTCGGCGCTACATGTTTGTCAATTCGTTTGCAAGTATGGAGTTACTGTGAGAATTCGATGTCACATATGAATACTTCATAAATAGATTTCTTTACTTCATTTAAAGTCTACAAAATATTTAAAGCTTCATCGAACTGACAGACTAAAAATTCGGCATTTTTAATGATAAAAATGTAAATAAGAAATAGGCATTGTTTGTGTCTACTTTTCACGTTACATATAATTTCTTCGATTCCCGATAACCAGTCTAGTCGGGACTCCGAAAACGGAGTTAACTCCGAAAACGGAGTCTTTGGCTCCATCATGCATTGCGGTAAAATGGCGTTTCTAATGTAAACTACGTGTGAGTTATGCCCCTTAGTTCTAAATAAATCTCTAAAATTGGCCAAAAACACGCCAACAATTAATTTTAAACTGTCAAAAACATTTCTGTACGTTTATGTGACATATTTATGTCTTATGATCATAATTGTTTACTTGTATGACGTAAGATTAATTTTAAAAATGAAAAATCCTACCATAACTTCGATCGCGCACAACTAAAACTGTTTTGAAATAAATTAAACGCTTGGATATGTTTATTTATCATTGTTTGATAAAAGTAAGTCTTATTTTAATCATTTTCATACTCAATTATTCAATTTTCTTGAATAATTAATGTATTTAACATTGTTTAACATGGTTTCCTAACATCGGAAACGCCGCGAGCGATTATAATTGTTTTAATGATAATTATCTGCTCAATTTTATACAATTATAGCCTTTTGATGAGGTCAATACATGGTTTTATAGACCTGATGAGAGTATGTCGACCGAGTGTTAAAACCATGTATTGACCGATATCAAAAGGCTATAACTGTTTTATTATAATATATCAAAAACCAATTTTCTTCATTCTCTTCAAGCATATATAATAATAAAACATTTTGTTCATAATGTATAGGTGTTGATTTCGCTATTATGACGTCACAATGTCGCACGTGCCAAAACCAGTATTTTGTCATGAAAATCTATTTTTAGTATAGTGAGGTCAATAAATTTTCTATTTTTAGTATAGCAAGGTCTATAACAGAATTTATAGCACGGTCACGTGACAGCAATCGACCAATCATATGTTTGGGAAAAATACGATATTATAATAAAAAGAGTTATTATGTCTTGAGTGACAATTTGTTTAATTTTCTAGACTTTTAAACAATCAATCCTATTTTTTTAAATACAAATAAGACGTTTTGAATCATCGCTAGATCAGCCAGTTTTTGTTACATGTAGTAATCGGACCTTTTTTTCGTTTACGCAGTTTGCATTTTTGGTCATTTTCAATTGTAACATAATACTTAAAATGTAAAATTTAATGCAATTTACCTTTTAGTAACGATAAAATTCCATGAAAAACACAAAATTATCACTTTTTGGGCATCGTCCAAACATTCAACTTCGGAGATAATTAACTTTCTTAAGTGCAAATAAACCCCTATTTCGTGCAAATACGATCGATAGTAAATTATACCTCGGGTCTTTCAAAACATGTTAGAAGTATGCCAACACATGCAGCACTTTGCAAGATGATTTCTTGTGGACCCCATTTTTTGTACAAGTGCGCATGCGTAGACTCTCAAAACGGAGTCCAAAAGAATGCTGGAGAAAACGTACCCAGGAGAAAACGTACCCAGGAGAAAACGTACCCAATTTCTAGGGTACGTTTTCTCCAGGAGAAAACGTACCCGGGTACGTTTTCTCCAAGAGATAACGTACCCTATGAAAATCATGAATAATAGTTTTCGTAAATATTCTTGGATGAAAAAAATAAAATATACAATAAACATTTGTATCATTTGCTGCTATTGTTTTTAAATACAGTCACGTACAGAAATTTTTAAGACAATAATTTTGTTTAATTAGACAATAATTTGTTACATACACATACACGAACATCGCCTGAGCAGTTTAATTAGTCGGCAATTAATCCACCATAAACGAAACCGTTAAATAATTAGTTTTTATTGCAATCTAATTTGGAGAAATGATGAGTTTCTCAAGAAGTCGATATGGAGATCTCGCATAGAGATACTCAAATAGGTAAGGCTAATAAATGGAAAACTTAGAAGAAGTAGACTGATAACACTTTATGACAGGTCATTAATTCGTACTAAAAAAAAAGTTGCTACAATTATTATAAAGATATTATTTATAAAATGAATATATTTCCATATATTTATGCATTGAAATATGCATAAAAGTAGCATTTGAAAACTATTTAATATGTCCAAACCCTTTAAATATATATAGTATTAAATTCATGCATTTATGCATATCTGGTCGATATGATAAAAAAAAGTCCTATTAATGAAAGGAAGTGTATTTACTGTAATTCAAACGATGTTGAAGATGAATATCCTTTTGTCTTGGTTTGTGATTTTTATACAGAGTTAAGGAAATTATATATTAAGAAATACTACTATGTACGACCAAATATGGCAAAATTTATTACCTTACTTAATTCTGGCTCTATATTTACGCTAAGAAAACTTGGGAAATATGTGCACGAATGTTTTAATAAGAGAGATAACTTTACTATCAGACGTGAATAAGTATAAGTTTATAAAGCTACTTTTTTCTTGTATGTTTGATATTGTTCTTTTACTTTATATCTATATAACCTGTCTCCCACCTGTAACCACAACAATTATTGTTAATTACTGTTAAAGTTATGCTACGGCAATGTATGTAATGTATACGCCAATAAACTACTACTACTATAGAATTCATACATTTCTGTATATTTATTATGTAAAATAGTATTTAAAAGTATTAAAAACTCTTAAGTAGTATATTTATGATTTTCATAGGGTACGTTTTCTCTTGGAGAAAACGTACCCGGGAACGTTTTCTCCTGGAGAAAACGTATCCTAGAAATTGGGTACGTTTTCTCCCGGGTACGTTTTCACCTGGGTACGTTTTCTCCTGATACCGTCCAAAATGCTTGCAGAAATTCACTTCCGTTGACTCCCTTTTGGGAGTCCGTCTAGACTGATAACAGGGGCGTTCATTTCTGACCGATTTTAAACTGAACAGATCAAATTAATAAATGTTAGCTAGCTATAAATGCGCATAAATTTATACTTTAAAAATAGCTCCAAATGGTTTAACTATAAGTGACATCATTATAATGATTTCTAAAGAAATTATGATTTCCAGATCGTGTTTACATTTATCGCCGAACGAATCGCTCGAATATTGATAATTACGTTAAGTTTTCATGTGATAAGAAAAATAATTTAATACAAATTTGTGTTTAAACAAGAGTTCAATAGGTGTATCGAAGATATTTATCTTTTTTTATATACATAAATCTTATAAAAATAAAAATTGAATCACTTACCTGTTTGTTTACGTTATTGTTTACATCCCGCGTAGTACGATTTAATTTTACCGTTGCACAGGTAATAAGTTATCCCGCTCTAAGAATTTTCGGTTTTATGATTTAATTAGCCATTTTGAGTACTACATTAGTTAATAAAATCATTTAATTCTTAAATTTTGTTTTATATAACTTGTATTCCTATATTTGAATGGTATGAGATAGGATAGGATAGGATAGAGCATATTTGCAGGATAGGATGCAGGATACAGGATATGTGATAGGATAGGATAGTTTTGTCAACTTTCACGATAGCAGCACTGTAGTCCCTCCAGCAACTGTCAGGTTGAGCGGTATAACCGCACCCTGATGGACGCAGTCCGTTGTTACGTAGACAATCAAGTCAAATCGTGGGACAAGCATTTAGGTACCTTAGCGGGTGCATTGCGTTCTGCGGTAAATAGAAACACCGGATATACCCCAAACCGCCTAATGCTAGGACGCGAAGTGAATAGTCCCACAACCTTGCTCGCAACGCCAATAAAGTGATTTTACTACCGATGGAAACAACAACACAAATCACTTACAAAACAGGGGGAGAGCAAACACGGACCTCTACAAAAATTAGGGGTAGGATCAGGTGCCGTGGAGGAGTGAATATCTTCTGCTGACCGGTCACACACGCCGTGTGACTGGTTAATCCCATCCAAATGAAAATTCTATTCTAGTACGAGAGTTAAAACGTATATTAAATGATAAGGAAAACAAGATAAAGGCTAACAAACCACAAGAACACAACACAGACAACGTGTAACCAGTAACAACGGAAACAACACTACACAGATTTACGCTGATCCCGAACCCGATCCCAATTCACTTCACACACATTCAAATTCAAAATGTGCTCTCCATAGCTGGACTCTGTTTCTTTGTTTAAGTTTGCGCCAGTAATTTGATACTAATGGTTTATGCGCACCCTCACTTACAATTTAGTATGCATTTTATATTTAGTATTTAACTCTAGGTCTATTGGTTTATATTTTTTAATGTATGTTTTAAAAAATGGCATTGTTTTAAAGACTTGGAAGTACAGAGCCGAGAGGTCGATCATTGCGTGTAGTCTTAATCTAGGGAAATGATTATTTTTATTACAAAAACAATACAATGAGATATATATTTTTATATCATGTTTTGGTCGATATTTCTCAAAGTACAAGACGTCATACTGACGTTGAAAATTAGGTTGGTTTTCAACGTCATTTTTTGGTTGTTCAACGTTGTCAACCATAATCAACGTATTTTCAACGTTGGTACAACGTTGTATGCCTGCTGGGTTACTCCTTTTAACAAATATAATTTATCTTAATACGCATAGAAATGTTTCCGTGTAGTTACATAGCAGGAAAAGAACGCCGATCTGTCAGTAAACGCTAACCATCAGTGGCGTATATTCCCTTCTGTTCATGTGTAGGCTAATAAGAAACTAAGATCAACCTGAGGCGCGAACCGATGTGGGGAAGTACAACCCCCTCATTCGGGGAGGGGGGGGGGGGTTGAGAGCCAACCCCGAGAAAAATTTAAAAACTAGACACAAAATCCCGCGACTTTATGATAACAAGATTAAAAAAATGAGTCTATTTGAAATTAAATAAGTGCATAACACTTGTCGTTGTGTCACAAAATAGAAAAATAATCATTGAGAAGGAAAAGGAAACTTTGGATTTTTTTTTTTTTTTTTTTTTTTTTTTGCAAATTTGAAGACAGCCATATTGTTATTTGCTCAGGGATTATGATACAATTAATGTAAACATATTTTAGGTTACAATAATTTAAATATTAAAACCGTCGTAACTCTTGACAAAATTGACAAATTATAAACCGCGTACTTTTTAGTACCTAGTAAATATTGAACCTTCCTTAATAAAAAATCATTTTGAATTAAAAATATACGTTGTTAATGCTTCCCTCCTGAATATTATTTCGAATTCAAATAGTAATATATTTAAAGTATATATGGCGTATTGTTGATAAATTCAGATAACCAAATCAAAAAGATATTTCATTTGTTTCATTGCTTTTAAATAATAAAGATCGGACTTTTCTGTAAATACACAACTTGAATCAATCCCGTTTAAATCAATTTTACTAAAGAAACGTGAGGTTATCAGGGTTCATAATTGTTAATAGTTAATTTTTTTTAATTTGAATGAAAATAACATATATTATGTGTATCTACACTCAATTTCGTATCATATTTATTTTGTTTTTGTTCAGATACGCCATATATAGCTTTAACACTTTTATTATAACCAAAATTAGTAATCAATTTTTATTCTAGCAAAAAGCGCCTTTGTTTTTTTTAGTTAAACTCTGTTATAGCATTATCAAAAGAAACATTAACTAAAGTATTTGTGATTATGAATTCCAGCAAGGTTACCGAGTCGTTCTTGGCCAATTGTGAAACGAAGATGTTTATTGAACCTTTTCATTGCCAAAAGCTATAATATGTTTTACGGTGCGACCGTTGGGGCGAGCGCAGCTTATGAGTAAATATGTATATATACCTATCATTATGATAAGTTAATCAGAAATAGTATGCATTTACAAATGGATGCAGAAAAGGTAAATGAATTTCAATACCAATTTCAATACAATCTATCTTCTATTCATTATTCAAAATTAAACGCTACAGCATATAAGCAATACTCCTGTTTTTATTGATCTTAAATTTTATAAGTACTGTATATCGAACTAGTTTAATCTAGGAAACAATATCGTTGAATGAAAAAGATTTTAACATAATGATCAATTCAGATTTGTTTTCCTTTTTAAAAGTGATTGTACCGTCTGTTCACCTTGGCATATTAAGTTTTATAGTATTGTCTGCTAGGCTTGATTTGTACCCCCTCCCGAGAATCAAGGGTCAGGAATACACGCAATTCGCGGAAATCACATAAATCCGCTCAAAATTTATTAAATGCGAGCATTCAAATGAGTTCAAGTTACAATTGTTTCATATTTCTGAAAAAAATGTTCTCATTTGTTAGCTTTTGTAGAATTTAAAGAGGATTTCAGATTTATTTATTTAATTATTTATTATTGAATTATTATTTATTTATTATATTATTATTATATTATTTATTTAACTTACGGTTATTTAACTTACAGTAATTACAGTTAGAATTATTTCCCCTAATTTAAACGTGATTGTGACGACAGATTTTGCGTTGCTTTAGTGTCGCCTGCCTCTTAAAAACTCCGCTGATGACTAAACAACGCGTAGTATACTGTGCTATTTACCTAAAAAGCATGAGGTTCTTTAAATTACACATTTTATCTGGTTCTCAAAAGTTTTACTTTGATTCTCGCAAGAACGTGAGAACGCCATTCGAAATTTACTGACGTCGAAAAATTCTGACGGATCAGTGTGCATGAAAACCATTTTGACGTCACTCGATTGTATTTGAAAGTGTACAGAGGTTAAAGGGTTGAATGTTGCATATATCCATGTACGTTGTGTCAGCAGTTTATTTACAATGCGTGTACAAACGCGGGTATGTTAAGGCTGCCCGATTGATTTCACAGCGATGTGTAGAATGTCACTTGTCTGTACTTCATAAGAAATGACGTCATAGTTAACTTTGACGCCACGATCTGCATTCCATCCGATAGTTAAGGACGGCGGACCCAATTCATTTCTACAATAGATTTTTTAATCAAATTTTTACATAATGTTAATCAGTTAATGGTGAGTAAAAATCAATAAGAAAATGACATGATCATCGACTTCCTTATTTTACTGGGGACGTTTCAAAATTTGGGTACGAAAATCCACAGATATAATAGAAAGTAATGGGAATTTTCTGGGGTTTGGTATAAAGACTGATATGTAAAAAATTCTGCAATAGATTTTTTACTCTAATTAAATTGTAATATTAAGAAGTCAATTAGCTTACCGATAAACAGCAAGAAATTGTAGGTCACCGACCAAAATGTTTAAGGGGTTGTATCAAAGCTCACTACATGGTTCATTTTTCTTCGGAAATATCATTGAAAAAAGGACATAATTAATTATTTCCTGAAGTTACATTAACTGCTATATAAATAAATATTGTAAGGTTAAGGTATAAATTCAATATCTACCAGATTATAAGACTATAAACTGCCTCTGCGCATTTTATAATTTATAAACCGTAGAAATATAACGGACTTGTCGCAAACAGAGGAAAATCTTTTTTCTTAATTTTTCTTCATCTAGAAATATTTTGGTATCACAAATTATGTTTAGTAGAATGAAAATTTTAGTATTTTCTCTTATTCTGATATAAGAAATTACAACAGTCATATTCATAGCATATGCGCGGAATCTGCGCAGAGGTGCGAAATCTTGAATTGGGTCCGTCGTCCTTAAAAACAGTTTGGCGCAAATGAAGGATCAATACAATCTTAGTTTATTTTATATGAAATTGGGAGAGAAATAAGTGTAACAGGGGTATTTGTTGTATGTTGAAGAAATCAAACAAACGCCTGTTCGGGTTCTGGGCATCTCCAAATTTATTGGTATAAATAGTACAAAAATGAATAGCCCTACAATAAATAACAACAATATAAATATACGGCATAAAAATAGTACAATAGGAGTAAGTTGCGCTAAAGGGAAATAACTCTTTACATCAATCCTCCTTTATATATGAATTACATTATGCATTCATATCTTAAAATAGGTTAACAATTATATTTATCATATTCATTTATAATATCTATAAAGACATCACTATATCATTTTAAATCACAAAATATGGTTAAACATACCATTCTAAGGGAATGCGCTCGTACAATACTCTATGGTATATATACATGTACTATATAGCTGGTATGGCTTATGACTGTCAACTACAAATTATTATAAAGTTTACATTAATAAACTTACACTTATGTTCACAATATAAAGGGATAAAAACAGTGAACATATTCATATGTTATTCTTATCTATTCAAACGTTTATATCTTACAAAATCATTCACTCTTACTGTGCATGATTAGCTATTGTTTTAATTTGCCAAAATTATAGAATTCACTGTTAATGAAATGTTAAACTATCATTATATTAAAATTATTAGAATTAGTAATATTAACTTACCAAGAGGTAGAGTCTGTCATGTTTCAAAAGTCAGTTACATACAGTTCTCAATATAATGGAACCTCTACTCTCTCTGATGTGTCAAAAAAATATAAAGACCCAGCTCCAAGAATTTGGAGGGAAATCTCAACAACCAATAAAATCAAAGAAGACAAAACTAAAAACCAATTGAATACCTAGAAACATTATATATTTGGCCAGAACCTTAATTACTGTAATTTAAACCCTAAGGCAATTTATGTCATGGTCAAGATAGCTGCCTGCTCTATTCAACTGACCATGACCGGATTTTTAAGTTTATAAAAGATTTTATTAGATACTTAAGTATTACGTTTGCAATTTACTTGTACAATAATGATTACATAATTATATTAATTTAATTATCAATAAATTAATAACTTTTATTTATGGATTTATTAATTTAAAAATTAATAAATCTGTAACTCCTACAAGTATCAGTGTGAATCATGCTAGTGGAAACCTTCCAATTGACCAAATTTTGTGTAAATCGAGGTTAACGAGGCCGAGTACAGATCGAGTACGCACGCTTTCGTGCAGCGTTTTATTTGCATTGTGACGTCATCTTTTAGCTTGGTTGACGCCATAGTGTGATAGTTTCAACTGCAGATATTCAGCGAACTCTATTGAAAATAGCTCGTTTTAGACGTAAAATTTATATTATATTGTAGAATAAACATAAATGTCTCGAAGTATAAGCTATATTTGGGCTCATGTCGAAAACATGAAGAGGGTTCAACAAGCCTTAGTCCTCTTTCACGTTTTCTTAACCCGCCTAAATACAGCTCAATACATATATTTCAAGACAGTACCTATGTATTTCATATTAATAACCCTTAATATGTGATGTTATATATCTATTTATAACTTAAATATGTCGGAATGTTTTAGTAATACTATAAAGATCACAATTCCCGCCTTTGTCAAATAAAAAATAGCCATTATCTGACAAATCTGGAAAATTTGGCATACAAAAAACAACTTTAATAAGACCCCTGGAACAAACCAGGAGGTAAAAAGTTTTTTTTTATTTGACCATTTGATGCCTTTTTTGCAATATCTTTTATATGTAGAACAGAAAAAGAAATCCCTAGGGCAGAAGTTTAAAAAAATGTGCAAAATTGATACATTTGCAGCAAAATCCTATTGGGTCCTATGTTAAAAATTAACAAACTTTGAGATGACCCCCTAAACGAACGGTGTGGTAAATGTCTAATTTTTTCATCTTAAAATAATAATTATATCAGTGGAAATTCATGTAAAAAATTTCATTAAAAATTTAGGGCAGAACAAATTAGACCCAGCCTCGTTAAAAGATAATAATTTGCCTAATTTCGATAACGGTGCGAAATGTATTCACGATATTTCAAATAAACGAAATGTTTTAATGAACTCCCAGCAAGAACTGCGATAATTAAAGTAGTATCGTTTTCCGATGTAAATTTAGCTTCGGACAGCCTTAACATAGCTGCGTAGTCATTTAGGGTCTTTATCTTGCTTGTTTTCGTGAGAGCGTGAATTTGGAAACCATATTAACAAGGACTTGTGGGCCGATAAAAACAGGGCATTACTGGTCTGAGTAACTGACGCCAAATATTCCGTTGAATAAATAAAGCTGGTTCGAATTTTCTATTCGCACACGCCTTGCCGGTAGAACTCGCTTCGCGCCGGCGAGGTGCGCTTGCTATAATATATACATTTTGATATAATGATGTGTAAAAGGCTGCAGACTTTTACCCTATATGGAATATACACCACTGACCATTTAGCAAATAAAACCTGAAATAATTCAGCTTCTTTTATATAATTCTTTAATGTTATCTTTTTTCTAAATTCAGGTTTGGAGAATATTGGTAGAACACCTACTGATGCTCAATTAGAGAGAGTCAGCAGGTACATCGGGTCCAACTATCAGTTAGTAGGAGTGGCCCTGGGGTCACAGTTACTCAAATTGACCATATCAAAGATGAAAACTCTAATAATTTCCAAACACGGATTTTTCGGATGCTTGTTGCCTGGAGAAACAAAGACAGAGAAGCTACAGTAGAAAAACTGATTGGTATTTTGACAGAATTCATCAGCAGGATGGATGTTGAAGAAATACGACAAATGTTTCAACTTACTTATGCTAATGCAACATAATTTTGAAATCGCGGGAAGAATATATTGATTGTTTTCATGAATAAATTACCAAAAAATCTATCATTTATAATCAACAAAAAATCTTCGTTACTTCAACTGATAGAATTTTATTAACATTTAAGTGCAAATAGAAAATTATAGTCTCAAGGTTTTTTGTTGTTTTTTGTGAAAATTTAATTACCGTCGACCTTTTCCTGTCCAAAGACAAAAAAAACTTTTCTATACAGTATAAGATTTGAAAAACGGTAAAGACTCAAACAACTAAACTTTGTTAGATGATAAACCTGAGTATGTAAATGCGTTTAAACTATTTTTTTGACTAGGTGCAACTTCCGACCGTCACAAGAAATACTTAAAAAATAAATTTGCTTTCATTCTTGTCATTCTCCATGGAATGAATGAAAAAAATGAAAATTACAAACCGTCAACTATATCAAAAATCCATAAAACAAAATACATCTGTATATCTGAAGCCTCGTAGATCGAATACCTTCCGTATGATGTCAGAGTCGGCTATACTACAGATTCCTTGCAATGTTTAACCAAATGGACTTCTAAACTGCTCTGATGTAAAATTTAAAGTTTTGAGATGGTTGATGGTTTGTTATTGTCATTTTTTCATTCAATAAATTTTGATAATTTATATACACAGTCTGAGAAACCAAAATATATTATGTTTTAAGCTTAGAAATCTGGCCAATATTTGTTTTTGATACCATTCATGAACCGAGTGAATGGTACTTTACATTTGCGTGTAACGCTTTCATCATAATACATTAATGTTTTACCACCATATATAGTGATTTTTACACATCATTAAATGAAACTAGTACCGCGTATGATACACTTATCAACTAATATCAAGATTTTGAAAGGATTTTGCAACTGCGTTTGAAGAGTTAACCACATAACGTAACGATTGAACTACAACTCAAGGAAGGCCAAAGGGCTGATATTGGTGGAGGGATGGTATGGGAGGTGATACGGATTTTGCCATGTATTGATGTTTTCATTGTATATGTTTGAATTAAAGAAACTGGGTTTTTTATTGGGAAAAAACTTATAACCAATTTATCCCTATCTCAAAACAGCGTATTTCAAATGAAAAATGACAAACATAACAGGTGAGATATTATATAAATAGTGCCTGTTT
>WFKH01011926.1:2189620-2237600 GCA_016163765.1 Magallana hongkongensis | reverse complement strand
TTTATCTCCCTTACTCAGACTGAAGAAAATAGCACAGAGGAAACACATTTGGAGCATGAAAACATGCATGATCTAAGGCCAATTTTTATCCTTAAAACAATGAATTACAAAATCATCTTGGTATCAAATCAGAGTATATACATTCTTCTTTACATCAAATCAAAAACATTTCATTAGAGTCACTTCATTATGTAATCATTGCATAACAAAGAAGAAATTTACCTCTATTGTTCATACATTTTATATCTATATTGTGAATTATCCAGTAAAAACTGAAATCTGTATCTGGTAAGTTTATATATCAGGTAAAGCCTGTTTACTTGTCAACACACTGCCATGCTCACCTTTATCTAAAAGCAGCATGGTAACACAGGACAGCACAAATGATATCAGCATGTAATGGAGCTCAGATCTGTCCTGACAACCATAAATCTTGCTTTGATGATAAGAATGTAAAAGAAACAACTGGGATGCAACTTCATTTTGTGATTTATGTAACATTCTATCTGTAGAGCAAAAGTAGCCATGAAATTTCAATTGGACACATTTCATTACACCCCTCATCAGGCCATCCCTATAGAATTTGAAGAGAATTACTGAACAATGATGATTGACACATCTTAGATAATTTACAGCAAGAGCAATAAGCATATAGAAGGAGTAATTCAATAAGGCAATGCATTTGTGAAGCATATTTACAAGAGAAATCACAGAAGTGCATGCCATATCACAATACTAAAATAAGAATCAGACCATCCCTCATAGTTCTAGATATGGGTGGGGCATCTATATTGTACCCATCCATGTTACATGACATGATTCCATTCAAATTTTGATTTTCATTATATAGAATATGACAGGTGTACTGGGGTAACCATATAAAAAATAGCAATATCTCCTTCTATACATTTTAACATTGACTAATATCTCAATATCTTATGTCATTCAAACATAAATATCAGTATTTGTACTTTGTAAATAAGGAACTCCCCTTAAAATGTGGCTGGAAACTGATTTTTTGGCTAGATTGCATAAAAACATTTTCAGGTAAAGTGAAATCCATTGGTTCTTGAGGATGAAAACCATGAACAGCTCCTAGATTCAATCATGATGATATTATGTATACTTGACTCCTAAGGACCTTCTTAACTAAATGCATTAACCTATTTCCTACACAAAATATGCATCTGGGTGATCATGTAAAAGGTGTTTAAGCATGCTTTTGCCTGAAATATATCATCAATGGGAAACTCAATGTAAAATAAGCATAAACATAGCACATATTTGTACAAATCCTCTCATTCCTTGACTCATGGCTCTGTAGGCAGTGAAATCAAATCTCACATAAGGTGAGCTAAAATCAAAGAAATTTAAGTTTTTGTCAAAATAGTCCTTCGATAAAATGTTTGTGTTCTTCTTCGCAATGTTTCGCACTTGTCGCTTAATTCTGAGACTTGCGCGTAAACTCAAAATTGGTCATTCGATGAAAAACTAGTCGCTGCGTACTCTTACGACAAAGTCTGAGGGCATCATTTATGACTGCGTTCAACTGATCTGCACACCTTTACAGCATCTAGAATACAGAAACCAATTTCTTAAGCTCCACTGACTTCATATCATCCATTTCCTAAGGGTTTTTTTTTATTATATATTGAAAATTATGTGTTTTCCACACCAAAATTCATTATTTTTCATATTTATTTCATTGCAAAATTTTAAAAGCATTTTTCAGTCTTCAGACTGCATAAAATAATTTCTTTCATCAAAATTTGACATAAAATACTGAAAACTGGCATCTACATGCATTTTTACATGTCAACATACAGCCCTTCAAGGTATCACACCGGTAATTGTTTTCACTATATAACACTATAGAGGGAAAAAAATTCTTAAAAATCAGTTTGTATTTCTCATGACAAAATATTCGGAGGAAATGTTATTTGTTACCTATCTCATCAGCTAACACCATAAAAAGGGCACACGATACGGCATTTTCTCAAAATATCTAGCTTCAAACAGGTCTACCCTCAAAACCACGTGTTTTCTGTTTGTATGTAAACAGACTGCACACTCCCAAGGAAGCTGTTGCATGTGCCCTGAAAGAAGTAGTCCCTGTGAAAAAAGATCATCATCTAACAAAATACATGAAATATCCTTCTCAGTGGTACAAAAATTTTTTAAACTGAGTAAAGGAAAATGTAAAAATGCAGTCAAGGAAAAAAATAATTCTGAAGTATATATGGAACTACAATTGACTAAGTTCATTTTGATTGGTCGATTATCGGTGTGATACCTTAAAGATGGTGTAAAGACAACTTAAAGGGAGCGTAAATGCCACTTAAAGATGCTTAAAGGTGGCTTAAAGATGGCTTAAAGGTGACTTAAAGAAGTTTGGACATTAAGGACCTATAAGCTCAGCTTAAAGGTGACTTAAAGGTGGCTTAAAGATTGTATATCCTTTAAGCCACCTTTACGCCACCTTTGCTTAAAGATTGTTTTTCGCCCTGTGAATCTTGTTCCTTTCCATCTAAAAGACATATTTCCTGGAATTAGAAATGTCACTTCCCACTTTAATACTAAAAATTTCTCAAACTATTCTTTGCCTAGATGTAGATTAGAAGTTTTTAACAAGGCATTTTTCCTGATACTATTCGTAAGTGGAATAATCTGAGTACGTATTCAAAGGAAGATACCACAGAAATAACTACAGAGCGATTTTACAAAGCCTTCTTAGTATCCCTCCTTTGGCAGAATTTTTAAAAAATATTATTCATACAAAATTAAGGCATACTTATTCATCGATGTGATATAATAGCTGTGAATGTGTTCATGTGGAATTTGATCAGATGCACATCACTTGTTTTTCGTGTTTAAAAAATATACATTATTAAGACAATTCTATATGTATAATCTTTTATCGTTGAACTTTCTAATTATAATTGATGTATATTTAATACCCTGGGTTGACAATTCTTTGTCTGGTGATGAAAATGTAAAAAGTATTTTAAAATTTTCACACATTCATACAAAAATGTGGAAGATTTAACTAAATTTTTTAAATGTTTTTAGCAGAATTTTCGTATCCACCTAAAATCTAATACTGGTTATGCACAGAATTACATCATTTAAAACTGTTATTTTATTTCTGGTTCACTAAATGTAATATAATTATTATAAATGTTAACTGTATAACATTGTAATATATAATGTATACAACTAGGAGAGGACTATTTAAGTTTATCAGAACTTATGTTCGATCCTTTTGGCATCTAATACTGTGGACTCATTAAAATTCGTAAGGAGCAAATTTTTGTGGATTGCTTTAATAAAACAGGTTTGTGGGGACATCATTACGTGTATTCTCTTATACTTATAAAAAGAAATATGACTTTATAGCCCTTATTTATTTATTCGTGAAGGATTTTAATTTGTGGGTGGAAGGTACCCTCGAATTCCGTAAAAATTCACGCTAGTGATGCTGTTGCTATCTTTGCTCAGGCAATCAGAATCGCGGGATATTTGTCGGCCATTACCTCCGACAATAAACATCATGTCGGAGGTACGCATTTGTTAAATTTCTATTATGGTGAGGACGATGCCAAGCGTCCTGAGAGAATACAGGGAGTGCGTTTTATTCCATTTCCCAAGCCCAAAACGCAGAAAGACCGATGTCTGAAATGGATTAAGGCATGTGGGAGACAACACTACAAGCTAAATGAGAGCAGAATAAATCTACACACGTTTGTGTGTACACAGGTAAATATTTCATTTGCTCGGTAAATAAAATAATTTAGAATTTCATTTCGTTGAACTGACTTGTCTTAAAACACCATAGAGGCCAAGAAGTCAGTATGATAAATGAGAGAGAGAGATAGAGAGAGAAAAACGTACATGATCATATACGTTCCCCGTTCTTTAGATTAATATTGTAATATAGTAGGAAAAAAACACACTCATAAGATTGTCTTGTAAGTCCCCTTCCGTAAAATAAAACCGGAAAGGCCAAACAAATCTGAAAAGCATATAAAATAAATAGAAATATTCAAGATGAATACTTGTATACTAAACTTTTCAACAGATTCCAAGTTCCTTTTTGTTTAACATTATTTTGTCTACAAGTATAATGGGCATGGCATGTTATTTATTTATCAAAACCACCCATGATCCTTTGTTCTCTGTTTTCAGTGTATGTATGGCCATAAATTATGAATGAGATTTTTTTTTAGCATTTTGTGGATCCCAGTGGTCCCACGGAGGGATATCCAGATCCAATACCTACTGATGGATCAAACAAGCAGACTTCATTGGAGAGAACGAAGCGGGTTGGTTTTAATTTTTTTTTTCAAAGAAAATAATATCACACAATGGGTTATTTTTTTTCTTGTTATTATAGTCTGTCCCAAGTTATTTGCTTTCATCACTTTTCGATGATTTTTAATGAAAATAAAAGTAAGTAAAAGTAAGTAATTCAGATCGATAAAAGGGGAAAAATCAAAAGATTTCTTCATTGATACATCATCTGTTTTTTACCGGTGAATCTCACAATTCAAATTTCTTATGGAGATTTATAATGGGAAATGTTGACATCTTTTCTCCTTTTGGAAGTACTCGTGACACCTCGCACAATGTTTTAACGTTATCATTTGGGACACTTTTTTCATTCTAGTGAATGGATGTAGTTTGGGCAGAAAGGTACTTATGATTTTCGAATTATTACGCAAAAAGTGGTGGAAGCTGAAACTGGGACAGAGTATAATAATTTTATCCCATTCAATTTGATATGAATAATATCGCTTCCTTTATAATAAATGAAATTTTAATTTGTAAATTTATGATAGATTTAAGTACTGAAGTTAAACAATAATTCATCAAACATTTTATTTACAGGCCATACCATAATATTCAACAAAATTCATGTACAACAACTGCAAGTGATACATGTACAACCTCGCCCAAAGAATGTATTGATGAGATTAGGGAGTCGTCATTGGATAGGGGGCTAATTCAAGCTGAAAATTGTTTTGAGGGGCTATCATTACTTGCAGATAATATGCTTCTTTAAGAAGGAAACAGCAAAGAATTTATAGAAGCATGTCCTTTGTTGTGTAGACTATAACTTCACACCATGATGCACCTGACACAAGTAATTGTCCCTGTACTTGAACATAATGGTCATGATTCCTATTTATTGATATCAGACCATTTTCCCCTTTTAGCATGAAATTTTTTATCTGAGAACAAGCTTTAGAAATTGACAAATCTCTGGCCAAATATGGACATTTAATTTCAACTATTCCACACTTTTCACACAGTTTACCATCAGGAGTTGCAGAAAGAAATGGGAATGCATTATTGATAATCAGTCCACAATCATGAAGGTGTGAATTTTGGACTGATTTTAGTTTTAATAATTTCTCCCTGGCCAGTTTTTCCTTATTTAATTCCTATTTAATCCATACTCTGTAGCTGCAGACTTTGTTGTTGATTTGTTTTGAAAAAAGGAGTTTAACAGCAAATCATTTGGTTGTTTCTTCCTTTTTACCACTCGATGCATCTGTGATGCTGTGATGCGGTGTGCCCGACATTTAAACCAGACAGGATTTCCATATTGGTTCCTTGTTGTTTTTTCTATGTCTTCTGGATTAGAGGGGATAAGTTCTTCTGTTAGTAATTCCTTGTACCATGGTGGAAGTTTCACAACTGATGTCCTTGGAAAGGTAGTATCTCCACAATGCATTAACACTCCATCATTCACTCGTATGCCCTTTGATTTTGACTGAAAATTAATTAGGCACCAATTTGAACATGTCGAAAATATTTTTTTAAACAATTGGGTTTAATCAAGTTCGCATCAGTAATCATATGTTGTGTACATGTGTTTAAAGAAATACATGTATATTAATGCAAGGGAAACTTTCAAGTTTGCATCTGATATAAAATCATTATAGAATACACGATTAGGTATTAAAGTGGCAAATTTTATTTGTATCTTAATGCTATTCAACATTTAATTTGGACCACATATTCATGTCAGATAGACCATCTAATGCAGAAAAAGGTACAAGAGACAGAGGAAAAACTTCAGCGTTAGACAGTTCTTAACCAGCATCTAAACTTACAGTTATCAACCATTCTAAATCAACAGGAAGTTCAAATTGAAGGCCTTAGTATTGAGAAAATGATTCAGCAAGAGAAGAAAATCACTGGTTTATTTTTCTACTACATTAACCTCAAACATTCAACTTTTGTAACTTTGTACAACATTTTAACTAAACAACAGATGCCAGTATTCCCAAAGAAAAGGAAGGATGTGAAGACTATGACACCAGAAACTCAACAACTAATATTTACATTTTCAACTGTCTTTGTCTGATAACATTACGAATCAATTTTGAACCCTGAAACCCAATAACTTCATAAAACATGAGTGACACAAAATGGGCGTGTCTTATAGCATAACCGAGAGACGGTATTGGCTGCGCCGCGCAGTAATACATAGCATGTGCTACACGAAAAAATAGTGATTTTAAATAATTCTGTTTTAAAGTGTACAAATTGGAAATAATGTTAATATAAGTAATAAGGAATCATTCTTTGAATATTATGAGATGATAATTTCGGTCGGAGCGTGGTCAAATCTATCATAAAACCCTTCGGGCTTTATTGGATTTGACCACGGCCCGACCGAAATTATCACCTCATAATGCTAAAAGAATGATTCCTTATTCCTTAATTAACTCTGATGCGACTTCGCCATAACTTTGGATTGAAAGACATAGCTGCTCGGTTTTTCATTTCAACTCAGACTGTGAGTGAAATATTTTCTGCGTGGATTGAACATATTTTGTGATCCTTGGATCCATACCAATATGGCCACACAATAATGACATCATTCTAAATATGCCATCGCAATTCAGAGAAGATTTTCCTGACACTTTAGTCATTGACTAAACAGAACTTAAGACCCAAAAACTTTCATCATTAAAATTACAGTCACAGATGTACTCTGTTTACAGGATCAATGTCTGATGTAGAAATTACAGAAAAGAGTGGGTTCTATAAACTTTTGGAGCAGCTCATTTTAGCAGGATATATTCATCATGGAGATTCTATTATGGCCGACAAAGGTTTCACAATATCTGGTGAACTTCAGAATGTTGGATTGCATCTTAACTTGCCATCTTTTGTGAATTTGGGTATTCAAATGTGTCAGGCAGATGTAGAAATTACACAAAAAATTGCAGCCCATCGTATTCATATTCAAAGAGTAATTAGGAAAATAAGAACTTTCTAAATATTGTCTTGTTGCATTCCTACTTGTATGTTTAGATCAATTAATAAAATCTGGACCGTTTGTGTACTACTAACTCTGTGGCAGAATCCGGTGTTGAAAAATAATTGATTATGTTTGCTTAATTTAAAACATGTATTTGATTTGTACAATATTGATTCTTGATTTGTGCATATATGTATATATATGGTTACAAACATGTATGTCATATGTCATATGTATGTCATATGTTGATTCTTTATGTTGGATGATTATGTGTTGAGTAGTATATTGTATTACACACCTGATAGCTGAACTGGAAGAACTGGAACTTTTTTGTGAGTTTCCTTTGCTTTAACAACCAAATCTTCATTTATTGAAACAGGCTGTATTTTATTTCCTCTTTGTATATTCCATTGCTGGGGAAGGCTTGTACAAGATTGCTCTGTGGGGACATCCTTAAGACCAAGAACTTTCAACTGTTGTATACATTTTGTTAATCCAACAACAATATGGGATCATTTACATAAAACCCTGCAATTTTTATTTGGGATTATTTACTCATGAATTATTGGATATTTGTTGTCTTTAATAACAGTATAATATAAGTTTTAAATATTTACACAGATGAAAAGTATGAAGAATAGAACAATATCAACGAAATAGCAAAAGTAAATATATGTTAGTGAAACTATTTATGTGCGACAAAGAACTGTTGATTATTAATAGTTTAGCAATAACATTTAATATGACAAAATTCATGTATATATTGTGTATCATCACAAGGATCCCAATTTATATTTTATAAAATCATCAATTCAATTTTACCTTTCATATAACATATACGTAGTGTTTTACTCTGATACAAGTGTATTAATAATCTACCGTCAATATTACAAAAGGAGTGTTCTCGGAGCAGCTGATTGAATACGAAACATTGAAACTTTTGAAAAATTATAGTAACTCTTTAACAACAAAACACCAAACAGCAACAAATATGCAAAAGGACTCGTAAAAACAGGTTTAATTCTCTCTGTCAAGTTTACCCAGCAGTACATGAACAATACGCGTCCGTTACAGCGGATTCTGAGAGATCAACAGTAAGCCGGTGAGGTTTTTTCCCCTTCCTCATGCTTCGGAAGCATCTTGCGCCAATAATTACAGTGTTATCTTTGTTTTTGTTAATAGTTACTTTGTGAATGAATCCTTCTTGAAAAAAAATTAACCTTTTGATAGACTTTTCTCAGAAAAAGCGTGATTAAACGACGCTATTGTGAAGATGTCAGGGACGAGTTCTAAATCCCCCGCCATGTTGTTTACAAAGTTTGTCGGAGTATAGAGTCACGTGATTTTGGTTGCCATCGGTGGGCGGGGCGTGGAAGCGTGAATTAAGCCACCACGAAATCTAATGATTCTAAAGTCACCAATTAGATTTGATGACGAAAATGCTCTTAATTAGAATTTATGGAAGAAACGCATCGCTTTTCCCAAACAAAAAAGTATATATGCATTGTAGACAATTGCGGTATTTTTCATATCAACTGAAAAAACCACATTATTTGTATACACTGGATTCATTAGTGATGTTTATGGACAAAGGTAGATAAACAGCAAAATGTTGATCCAATGTGATATGAATTTTTAAATCCCTGGATTATATGTATTAAAATGCTATAATAATGATAAAAAAAAAATATATCTAATATTTTCAAACATTTCCTACTGAGGTGAACTGAACACCATGCATACATTAGAACAGCTGGTTATTTCCTTTATCCTTATGTCATACTTTGGTTTATTTTCTAATTATTAGGTTGCATTTACTGCATGTGTTTCTCGTTTCCCCTTAAAAATCGAACCAATGTGTTTATCATACAAATATTTAGAATATGATATAAAATATCATAAATATAAATCAAAGTACTGAAGTACTGACGGGAGTTGATTTTATCGATTATTATTTATTTTAGAATCAACGATATGTTATTTAGCATGACAAGTAATTTCTAATCTCTATTTAAATTACGTACATTTTTATAATATGAATTCTCGGACTTTTTCCGACAAGAATTAAGAGAAAACCCCATATGAATCATGTTGTGTAATATTTAAAGATATAATTAATTCCATCAAACTATAAATCAGTAATCGAAATATTTCTAAAAATTGTACACATGTCTGGATTCAAGCAATATTGAACTCTAGTATCGTTCAACTAGACGCTTGGCTGTCTCCGTTAATCTCCGACTACCAAGAGAGACTCTCTGTCGGAGATTTACGGAGACAGCTGAGCGTCTGGTTGAACGCTCTGGCGTAGGAATGCATACGACTACAAAAAATATCTAAATTGTCGTACTATTTAAAATCTGACTATTTTCAACGTATTTATAAATACGTTTTCTTGAAAAACAATGGTTCAGCATACATTAAACCGAATTTATCTATTATTTCAAGAACTAACTCTTGTCAGCGGTGATGATTTGTGCTCAGGTCCAAACACTGTTTCACTTTCGGTTTGCCAGAGTAACTGCATAGGAGAGTTGATTAAAATCAACTCCCAAAAACAATATTTATGAAACATGCTTTTGGTACTATCAGTATTGTGACTTTGTTATCCATATGGATTAAACATGGAAAAACAAGAACTATCTACAAATTTTGCTTATTGCTTTATTACTTATAGGTGTATCTGTACTTCTTCGTTTAATTTTAAATCTTAGGTCGTTGAATGTATTCGGAATTACTCACTAAATTTATTCTAAAATATGTTGTATTGTCTTATTTTGTTCTCTTATCTCTTGAAAATTAACGCCTATGATTAACTAAAAAAAGTAACTTTTTATTCGAAGAAATATATATTCAAAATAAATACCCCAAGTCACATAGATTTCATATTTATGATGATATTTCGTCATTTTTCTTATTATTACCAACTTAATCGCATGGCATCAAGTAAGAATATTAGAATACAAGATTTATTATTTTAAAAATCCGTCGTAAATTATAATGTAAATTACTCATTGTTTGGTATCTTTTAATAAATAACATAGCTATTTGATATCAATCCCATTAGAAATATTAACAATTTTAATTAATCTTGTTCGTATACATATATAATTTTTGGAATAATGCAAGATAAAACTAGGCAGTGCCACTAACGAAATATCTCTTATAAACCCTTCAAAATAAACAGCATACATGGGCTAGATTTAGCAAAATTAAGCAATTATATTATAAGTGATTGTTATATTTTGTTTTACTGATGCTTAGCTCAACAAAGAATCACACACATGCCATGGTACTTAAAATAAAGTCGTTTATATTAATTACGGATGATACAATCAAAATTGTTTCATCATTTTTTAGTTTGTAAAACAACCTTATCGAAAGTTTTCTTGAAGTTAATTAGAGTAGGCCCAAATCAAAAACGTAACTTTTTTGATATGAAATTTTAAATAAAGTTCCTAAAACACATTAACAATTTGAAATTAATATTTGCCAATATATCTCAAAATGCAATGTCAAGAACTTAAGGCACTGAGCGTTGTAAATATATTTGCATTAATAAAGGCATGCATTACATTTTTACTTGCATTTTTTAGCCTAATATCACTGTTTGTCTATTAAGTTTTGGATAACCTGATTTAATTACAGTTACACAAATATGACTGTTATATACATAAATTTAAAACTCGGAGTATGACTTTATAATTCCGAAAAGATGCTACTTTATTCCTCAGTTTTCGGTTAACAAATTAATGAAACAAATCGACTGCAATATATTTGATCTAATTAAAGTACACTTTCCATGTGACTATTTGAACATAAACTAATGTAACTAATGGTTTTAAATATTGTTTTGAATACACCGGTACAAAATTCTTAAACGATGAGTTTTAATTTATTAAAAGTATATAAGCAGCCATAAGAATAAAGCGTTTTTGCTGCAGAGTGAAAAATATCACAATCCAAAAAAAAAAAAAACAAAAAAAAAAAAAACAACAAAAAACATGCTCGATCTTTTCATATTTTGGTTGAGGAAAATCGCTTTTTCACTTACAATTTGAATTTAATTTCTAAACATCATGTCATTCTTTACAATTCTATTTGTAAAATGACCGACAAGACACGTTTGTCGGACCAAATCATAAGGGTAAATAATATAAATTTAATCCAGTCAATTTTCTTTCAATCTGGTAATAAGTTTACTTAAGGTATCACATCGGTAATTGTTTTCACTATATAATACTGTAGAGGAAAACAATTCTTAAAAATCAGTTTGTATACTAGCGGAAAAAAGAAACTGTGCATTATTTAATATATGAATAAACATTTAAAAATAACAATGAACAAATCTTATTTTTTGTAATACTGTTAACACATGTATTCTTAACAACATCTCATAACACATTAATGTCAACGTCGAATAACGTCAATTTCAGCACACTCGAAAGTCACTGTTATTTGAAATTGAATTAACAAAATTAATAACGCGTGTGACCACCATTTGCGTTCACGCATGCTTGACAGCGACCCCTCATTGATGCCACTAAAGTGTTCAGAAATGCTTGAGGGATGTTGTTCCAGATGTTGGTTAAAGCCTGGCCTAAATCAGCCAATGGCTGATTTGGTAAACGGCGTAAACGTCTTTCCATTTCATCCCAGACGTGCTTGATCGGCGACAAATCGGGGGAAACAGCAGGCCAAGGCAAGACATCGACATTCTGTTGAACAAACAGTTCCTGACTACACGTGCAACGTGTGGCTTTGCGTTGTCTTGCTGCAGAGTGATGTGCTTTTGTTGTCTCTGTATGAATGGTATCACATGACGCTGAATAATTTCATCTCCATAGCGTACGCCGGTGAGATTTCCATTGACAATTTTTAGAGGGGTCCTTCCACGTGCTGATATTCCACCCCACACCATAACGCTACCTCCACCAAATTGTCGACGTTGCACAACACAAGCGTCCTGGTGACGCTCCCCAACGCGACGATACACCCTACAACGGCCGTCACTGCTATCCAAATGAAATCTGGATTCATCAGTGAACAGAATATTGGCCCAGTCCTGTATTCTGAATCGCAGATGTCGTGAGCACCACGCTAGTCTGGCGATACGATGACGTTGAAGCAGTACTGGGCGCACCGCTGGACGTTTTGGTTCGATGTTTTGCTCGCGCAGACGATTACGCACAGTTCTTGGACTAATTAGTCGAAGCCCTGGAATGCTGCGGGCAGTCAAACTTCCTGTCTGGAAACGATTTCTCAGATGCACAAGTCTAATGTGGTTGTCCTGTTGACGTGACGCCCAGAGCGCGGTCGATCCTGGGTGTTGCCAGATTGTTGAAAACGTCTCCATAATGACTGGATGGTGTTCCGATGAACTCCAAAGTGTCTTGCTACAGTATTTTGTGCCATTCCAGCTTGCGGCATCCCAACAGCACGATTACGTTGGTTTTCGTTGAGTCATGGCATGACATAGGGGTAAATTTTGTTGAAACTAAAGTGATTTCTTTAACAAAAAAAGTTTAAACAAATCCTTTACAGTTCTTATTCCAAACAGTATTGGCCCGTTAAACTCGTGTGTACAAATTCTTCAATAAACAACAGGTGGTCACTAACCTTGAAAAAGTCCGTGCACCCGGACGGTTACCATCCGATATTGTCAAAAACAATACCATTATCGATTGTTTAAATTTTATTAATACAAACAATAGATATAGAAAAATTATACTAAATTTTATAATGCACAGTTTCTTTTTCCGCTAGTATATTTCTCATGACAAAATATTCGGAGGAAATGTTATTTGCTACCTATCCCATCAGCCAACACCAAAAAGGGGCACACGATACGGCATTTTCTAAAATATCTAGTTCCAAACAGGTCTACACTCAAAACTACGTGTTTACCGTTTGTATGTAAACAGACTGCATACTCCCCAGGCAGCTGGTGCATTTGCCCTTAAAAGAAGTAGTCCCCGTTATCTAACAAAATACATGAAATATCCTTTGATCTCAGTGGTACATTTTTTTTTTAAACTGAGTAAAGGAAAATGTAAAAATGCAGTCAATAAAAAAAAAAATAATTCTGATGTATATATGGAACTACAATTGTCTACGTTCATCTTGATTGGCCGATTACCGGTGTGATACCTTGAAGCGAAACCCTTTAATTGCAAAATATTCAAAGAAAATCGTATGTTTGTATTTTTTACATATTAAATTGAAAATAATAACTTCCATTTTCCTATGTAATCCTTTATAAAATGGGAGGTGGGGAGGGGGGGGGGGGGGGGGGGGGGGGAGGTGATGATACGGACATACGACCACAATTTGAGAACGGTTAACAGATAAATTATCTGGTCATATTTTGCTTTATTCTTATACATAAGTTTACTCAAAAGTATATCTTTCAATAGAAAATTATTTGAGGAAATCGTATGTTTCAAACATTTTCCCCAAGACTCCTCAACATTAATTGATAATACATACCCCGAGAACTATCCAAATGAATGCAGTTCGTGGCTATAACGTCATTTTGTAAAATTAAAATCAGTCAGGAAACCTTAACACACCATCAAACAAAAGATAGCGGACAAAAACAATATTAATGCCGAAAGTTTTACTCCAGTTGATATGGAATCCGGATAGGGCCATGCAGTTCACTATCGCACCATCACACCATCGAGATTGGGGTCGATAGTGCGTTAACGCGACAATGGGATGACGATGGCGCGATAATGCGATGACGATGGCGCGATGGTGCGATAGCGCGATGACGATAATGCGATGGCGCGACAATGCAATGACGATGGTGCGATAGCACGATAAAGCGATAGCGCGATGACGCGATGGTACGATAGAGATAGCGCGATGGTGCGATAGCGATGACGCGATAAAAGGAATTCATTCCCAATAGCCATTATTCTTTTGATGACGAAAAGATGCTTGAATGTTTCTTTAAAGTATATAATAATATTTAATTAATAAGATAAGTTATTCAAACTAAGATTTGATTGCCTAGTTAAAAAAAATAATAAAAATGTTTAATTGTCATTATATTTAAGCATTTGCAGGCATGTTGTACCAGAAAGATGGGGTAGAGAAAGATGTTGTTTTGTTATTATAACAGGTTTTACTTTCGTATAATAAACAACCATTCAATACATGTCCCTAACGGTGTTCCATGGTGCCTTTACCCCCCCCCCCCCCCTTTCGGACAAATTACATAGCAGTTTTTTCCTTCGGATAAATGGCTTTATAGTAGATTTTCTACCACGGAAAACTGGTTACGTAGTATGATTTGCTCCCTATTATGATAAGATTATTCCCGTTCATAAGTCATAGTATTTTCTATCCATTCTTCCATTTCGGCAATGCTGATGGTGGACCATCCGTAACAATACTTTATCTGAGATGAAATTGATTACTCATAAAAAGGGTAATGAATATTTAGCTCCTCCAAAAAAAATAACTGATAAACCTTGAAAAAATTCAGTGTGTATCCTTTGAAAAGGGAGGATTCAAATATTGCAAAATAAAATACTACCATCCCAATTCACTTCATCAAATATATAATAAAGTTTTCACGAACTGACAATTTCACTCTTTTTAAAACAAGGTGAAAACACATATGTATATATGGCAATTCGATCATATGTAGATCAAAAGATCAAATATTTTTAAAATACGGGGCAACTGACCTTCCCCCTCCCATTTCTATTTACTTGTCGAGATTGAGAGGTATATACATATAGGTCTGCGCCGCCCTCCCCATTCAATAAAAATTGCTACATGCATGCGTTGGGATATACTGGGTGATTGCTCGTACTCTGATTCCCTTAAATGTCCCTTGAACGGTAAACTAAGTCACTGTTCAATGGCGTAGAAGCGCCAAAACCAATAGGCCTGGGTAAAATAATCGCCATTTGAAGGTGCCCACCTGCAGGATTAAAAACAATCAACCTACAACATAAAACGTACTTAAAAAACTGACATCAAGTTTGAAGGCGCCTAAACAAGGACGAGTAATAATCAGGGGACTCGGGAGTCGTTTGACACAGAGAGATTTCGGCGCAGGTTCCAACAATTATAATGAAGGTGACCGTGCCCCTATTACCTCTAGAATCAAGTTTTACCTGAGTGACACAAGCCCTAGTTTTGGCAATAATGATTTTAAGGTGGAATGAGACATCATCACAAAATGGCTGACCTCTGATCGAAACAATATTTCGTTTTGTTAAAACGATTTTATCGACGGTAACAAGTATAACCTACTCCATAGACGAGTGGATAAAGTGTCGGGCTTGTGATCCGTACATCCCGAGTTCGAAACCCGCAAGGGGCTTTTGCTGTTACTTACTGAATTGAATTTTTTAGATATTCATTTTTTATCCCCAAACTACAATTGTTTTTGCTAATTTGACACATATACAGTTTATTTATCATGATATATTTCATAATCAAATAATTTATTGTTAATTTGAGTGACTTCTTCCAGATGTGTTAGCCACCTTAAAATCTACTCGTCGCACTATAACGGAAAAAAACCCTGGAAGATGAAATGGGACATAATGAACAACAAACCGGTATTAAGACTTGTTTCCCGATTTCTTCGGCAGGAGACTTATAAATAAATCGTCTCTGTTACTGTACCAAGGAGACTTTCATTTTGGTAATTTGAATAGTAGGAATTACATTGTTTAGTTGTTTCTCCTATCGGGAGATGGGTATTTTCAGCCTACCTTACTATCTGCTCGGCATATTCATCTTAAAGGTTAAGGAATGTTTTCAATACCTATCCAAAATATACTCAAAAATTGGGTTGGGTTGGGTCATTTAACGCTCTATTAACCGCTTCACGGATATAAACTATCTTGGAACCAATCAGAAAGCGAGTTCCAACCAAAACTAAATTATTAATAAGTCCATCTGACCACCGAACAATGCCAACCTACCAGTCAAATTACTCCAAAACTTTTATAACATCGGTCTTTTGAGTAGTACTTAGTGAAGCATATACCCATAGTACGAGGTACGAGAATGAGTGCCGGATTAAAATATTACAGACCCATTTTTTAAAAAATCTGATAGGTCTTTTTTGCTCAATATAACAGTATAAAGCATACAAGACACGCATATGTATTCATTTTTCATGTTGTTTGACGTAAATTATCTACATTCTCATTAAAAAAAAAAATTGCCACGACCATGCGGGTTTTTTTTATTGTATTATAATCTTTGTTTATTACAATGTAATATAGCTCTTTGAAATATTTATTTGTCCAGGGTGAATAGGGCATGGTAAAATTAAAATAGCATATTATTACTTCAAAGTCAATGTCAATTTCAGATATAAAATTCGTTCATTCATCCGCTGTCTGACGCAATTTCTATTTTCAATGGCGCATGCGCATAAAACTCGATAAAGCGATGGTGCGATGAAGCAATGGCGATGGCGCTATAGAGAACTAACGATGACACGATAGACCATCGCATCATCGCGCTATCGCTTAATCGTGCTATCGCACCATCGTCATCGCATTGTCGCGGCATCGCATCATCGTCATCGCGCTATCGCACCATCGTCATTGCACTATCGACCCCAACCTCGATGGTGCGATGACACGATAGTGAACTGCATGGTCCTATCCGGATTCCATAAGTTGATGCACTTTGCACGTGTGTTGGTTGTGTAGGTTGGCTTAGCATTCATTTCTTTTTTTAAAAATTTAACATTTGTTTTCCACTTTACGTTACATTGGTTTTGGCTGATTTGAATGAATGTTTTTCGCAAGATGTCTAAAAATAAGCTGACCTGTAAAAGGAAAAAACAGATAAAATTTATATGTGTATAATGTCCTTGTGTCAACCATTGTCGCAGCGGTGAAAATAAGTATAAAGCAAACAACACTGCTTTTTGATAAAAAAGAAATATACATTCCCTTTTATGAAAGCAAAACTATTAAGGAAACATATGCATTTATATCTGACATTGTAGGTAAACACAAAAAAAGTATTTGTCCATAATTATGTTGCTTTAAAAGGCACGGCTGTTATAAACATTGATGAAATGGTTTTCAAAGCAAATCATAAATGTGGACTACATTGAAACAGCAAGTCAAAACATTATCAAACGTTCAACATATTAAATAAGAGACCTTGGTCGTAAGAGCCTAAAGACTTAAAGCCCCTTTCACAATTGGCGCACGAGCACTTTACAACACTTTGCGATCGGAATGTTTTAGCTTTGCACGAGCTCTCGCACACGTTGCACGAGCCTTCGCATTCGTTGCATGCGTTTTGTGCTCGCATCATGTCTTCTCAAAATAGTGGACATGCACACTATTCAGACGCGACCGAATGCGATCCAAATTATCGCAGTGCAACGCACGAACATTAGTACGAACGTTTCACAACGTTTTATGTACCCGCAAGAGTGATGCACGATTTTTAAAGGTCGTAAGATGAATCGCTGCTGTTTATGCGTGTGGTTTGCGACCATGAGACTGTTGATCAACATGCCTCGTTATCTTGCAACGTTGTTCTATCATTGCACGACTTATCAGCCTCAATATGCCATGCTTTGCCACTAGTATATATACCCTGTATAAGCATCTCTGTTTCAGACCACAATTGACAACATACATTTATTGCATGATGGTTAGGGAGATATGAAGATTTATTCCCCCAAGAAGAATCATATTTCCCGAGGGCTTCGCCCGAGGGAAATATGTTTTTTTCTGGGGGAATAAATCTTCATATTCCCTGAACAATAATGCAATAAACGTTTTATTATACCGAACACCATATGATTTTACAAAATACGTTGATTTTTAATAATTGTTTGACTTTTCAATAGCAATAACGTCGTGATTGTTTGATTTCCTGTTACTATCTCACTTTTCTTTCATATATTCGAATTATAGATAGTTAAGTTGGTTTTGTGATATAAAGAGAATCATAATGATTAAATATTTTTGATTTAATCATAGGCCTATTTGTCTACATGGTATGCTCATATCCGCTTATTCATTCCTGCCCTGTCACGTGACTTTCTAAACCAATTAGATATAATAGAATAATCATATTGAGGCATTATAGTGAATGCTGCTGCATATCTGTTTCTTCTTTGTTGCCATCTTCTCTCGCTTTTAACTATGTCTACTGAAGAGCGTCGGAAATGCGCCGTATATATATACTCTCTGACTCGCACGAGCATTCGTACCATGGAACGCATGATCGCACGCCCAATCGCATTGGCGCACGTTCAATCGTCTGATCACCTGGTCTCTCGCGCGATCCTATGGCATTATCTTTCAACAGTCGCTTTCATTGTACAACAGTTGCATATAGAAGCAAGATATATCGCAAGATTTAATGCGTTTACATCGCACAACGCTCGCTCCAATCGTGCGAATTTCGTACGAATACTTTTTCATATGCGATTATTTCGGCAACAGTTTACGAGTCATATCTATTTTTTTCGATCGCACGAATATTTTATCGCTTCTGCTCGTGCGCCAATTGTGAAAGGGGCTTAAGGTCAAAGTTCATCAAATGTATGTGACATTAATCCTAGGAAGTGAAAGACTCAAGGTAGGAGTTCAAAGGTTAAAAGTCAATCAGACTGGCCTACTTGTACTCAAAGTGTTCAAGCGAGTATGCTTATACGTTACATAACATAACAATCCCCTCCTCTTAAAATAGATACACTGTACATTATATATATATATATATATATATATATATATATATAAATTATACTCCACTTTTAAGAAACATTTCAATGAGTTGTACAAGTAATTGTATATCTTCATTCGTCACAAGCCAGTGTTTAATTGTTGGTCATTGTCCATGAATAGCTAAAGAGGCATTAGCTATATTGTACAGAGCATCTCTTAATGCCTTATTATAATGGCATGAGAATAAAAAGTGTTTTTTTATCATCAACTGATTTGACATTACATCTGTTACAGTATCTTTCTTGTCGAGGAATGCCTTGATATCGTCCTCTTTCAATATTAATTTTATGAGCGGAAATGCGAAAACGTGTTAAACTTCTCCTCTACTCAAAATTTTAAAGTAATCTAAGGTAGTTCTCTTGGCCAAAATTTTGTTTATAAGTGCTGTATCAAGTTTTTTGTCAGCATGTACAATGAGTTGAGAATTCCATTCTTTAATATAGTATTTAAATAGACAGTCTCTAAGTGTTCTTTTGAATTTTTGTTTTGTTACTGACAGTAAATATTTAGTGCCATCAATGCTCTTAGTTAAAAATTGAATTGATCCATGCCAGGAGGGATTATTCTGTTCGAAAAACTGTTTAGATTCACAAAAAAGCATTATATAAAAGTGGAAAGGATTGACTATGATTCTCAAGCCTGTACCAATATATTAACATAGATCATATGGTATCAAAATGTAAGGGAAATTTTCCCAGTTCAGAAAGAACAGCAAAGTTCGTTGCAGATTTATGCACACCAAGTATGGATTTGCAAAACTTAAAATGCAATTTATCACATACTGTATTGGAATAAATTTTGTCAATTGCACAACCAGGGATATGAATTTTTGTTTGCAAATGGATTAAAATACCCCAAAATTTCTGCTCTATACAATGAAATAGGTTTAATGGTATGATCAAAATTGTGAATTGAGGTTTTGATGTCCGGGTTCAAGGAAATGAAATCCTTATTGAGTTTGAAAAAAAAAGATTTTAAAGCTTTTTGATAAATTTATTAATAATTTATTCTATTTCTAAATGTTCTGCTAAAAACAGTAAAACCTGTGACATTTTGATCACAAAGACCTCTTTTACAAGTAATCTAACTTGGAAAAGTTTTAATACCAAAACGTGGGAAAATTTGAACTGTAAAACCTCTAATGTTGTCTACGGAATTGAATGTACCCTTTGTTGACTCATCTATGTTGGTGAAACCAAAGGTTCACTGAACAAACGAATATCAGGTCATAGATTTCAAATCAATAACGGCGGTCAACAACTTTTATACAAACATTTTTATTCCCCTGATCATTCTGTTTTGTCTATGAAAGTTAGAATTCTAGAAAAAAATTACCATCATACCAATAGCCCATCGCTGAGTACGCCATTCCTTAGACAACAAGAAGAACTTTGTATAAGAAAACTAGGTACAGCCTTTCCGTATGGATGCAACGATAATGTTGAAAGTGTGGGGAATCTTTCAAATCCACAGTGTACTCAAGTTAATGTAATGGAACTTTTTAACAACTAAAAGAGACGTCGGCGTAGTCATGGACATCGGTCTTATAACAAACCAATTATACACGATGTTTCCTTCGATTCATTATTACCTTATGTTAATAAACAATTGGATCTCCATTACATTCGCACCAAACTGTACTCTGTCCCTTTGAAAAGGTTAAACAATCTTCTTGAAATAGTCAAGGAAAAGCCGCTTTTTTATTTTTCTACACCGGAATACAGACTCGGATCCATGATTATGGATATTGCCTATCATCGGCTTTTTAAACCTACACAAACAGAAAATACTGCTCATGCACCACGTCATTTTTTCAAACTGCAGTATGCCAACAAGGGAATCGATGCCGTTAATATAAGCAATATTCTTAATCACAAAAAAGTTCAGTCCTGCATTCCGCCATATTTCAAAAAAAAGTCAACTCCTTGTATTTCCTACAAGTATACTTCAACCGTTGCTTCCAAACTCTTCAATTACAAACAAACTCTACAAGACCTTGATATCGAACATCTGAAAGATAATCCTCCAACGTGTTCATGTTCTTCTTCACCCTACAACTATAGTCCTGCCGGACACGTCATTACTGGTGATGTTAATTTAGTTGATAACGATGACCTAAAATCACTTATTATGAAAAGACCAAAATTTAGGGAACCTAGATCCTTCACATGGCGTCGTAATTTTATACATATCATGAATGCTGTTGAAGATTTCGCCAAGCGATGGGCAAAATCTGAAAAAAGAAGACCTTGATACCTTGTCAGAGTGGGTTAAAAGCATCAGATGTATATCAGAATCTCGTATTAAACCACTGAGAGGTCAAATGAAAACCATGTATCATTCTGTTTTCAATAATGCAGAAGTGAGAAAAGAACTATATAGATTGCACTATCAGTATGTACTGGTCCCTGCTGATAAGGCAAGTAACAACATTGTCTTTGTTTGTAAGGCACATTATATTAATTGCATTTTTAAAGAAATACGTTTCGATTCTACACATGGTAATCCTACTTACACCCACAGCAGCCTTTCCAAGCAGGAAATACTTCAAAATCATAAATCGGTTATGAATACCTATAATATCCCCAATAAACAAAATGAATTTGATTTACCTTATTTGTACTGGATTCCAAAGCTTAAGAAAAGTCCTTACAAACAGAGATATATAGCAGGGTCCAGTAAATGTTCTACCAAACCTCTCTCTTTACTCCTTACTAAAATTCTTACAGAAGTTAAGGAGAATCTTCAAGAGTACTGTACAACAATATACTCCAGAAGTGGTGTGAATCAGATGTGGATACTAAAAAAACTGTAAAGAATTATTAGAAACTTTGAGGTCACAAAATCTTATCAAAATCAATAGCATAAAAACGTACGATTTTTCAACGCTTTATACAACCATTCCCCACGACAAATTAAAATCTAGACTTTTTGATATCATCGACAGTTGTTTCTACAATAAAAATGGAAGTCGTAAAAATGCTTATCTTGTCATTGGAAATAAAAAAACTATTTTGTGAAAAACCATTCTGATTGCACACACAAGTACACTGAAGTTGACATTAAAAAGATGCTTGAGTTACTGATAGACAACATCTATGTAGTTTTTGGAAATCAAGTCTTTCAACAATCTGTTGGAATTCCCATGGGTACCAATTGTGCCCCATTGTTAGCAGACCTATTTTTGTATTCTCATGAAGCAGAATTTATTCAAAAACTTGTACGTGAAAAAAACAAATCACTCACTGTGGCCTTCAACTCAACATTTATGTATATCGACGACGTATTATCAATTAACAATTGTTATTTCCATACTTACGTCGACTCGATATATACCAGTGAACTTGAAATAAAAGATACCACAGAGTCAGCGTCATCTGTTTCATATTTGGATAGTTTACTGGAAATGGACATTGATGATAACCTAACAACAAAACTTTATGATAAACGCGATGAATTCAATTTTTCTATAGTGAACTTTCCTTACTTATGTAGCAATGTACCTTCATCACCTGCATATGGTGTTTTTGTCTCTCAGTTAATTCGATACGCAAGGGCATGCTCTTCGTATGAACTGTTTCTAAGACGAGGCAAGCTACTGACAAACAAGTTGATAAAACAGGACTATCAACAGTCTCGTTTAAAGTCATCTTTTCGTAAGTTCTATGGTCGATACAACGACCTTGTCAGCCAATACAATCTTCCACTGAGTCGCATGCTGACTGACGTTTTTCATACTAATTGTTACACCATAATTAATTACCTAATTGTCTACGGTCTTTTGCGGTTTTTATTTTCCCGATTACGACAAAGAGCACACGGCGGGTGTGACCGGTCAGCAGAGGATGATCACTCCTCCATGGCACCTGATCCTACCTCTATCTTGGAGGTCCGTGTTGCTCTGCTTTGAATTTGTATTTCGTTTTATGGATTTTTGAGATGGTTGGCGGTTTGTTATTGTCATTTTTTCATTACTATCTTCTTCTGATATTTTCCACGTTGAATATATATCTATCTCCTTGTCGCGTATCCAAATCATCAGGTTATTAAAATGTTCCTCTTCCCTACTTTTGCTCAGTGGGCACTTTCTCCAGAATTCCACGTGTTGTATAAACATGCACCATTCCTCAACGAGATCATTGACCTTCTAGTTAAGTTTCGGTGTGGCAGCTGAATTCATAGTATCCATTAAATCCTTAGATCTTCTTCTATACAACTGCAACACTTATTTTTGCAAATAGCGATGTAAAGAGGGAGATATCAACCGCTTCTGACACCATTTAGTGTATTCTTAACTCCATTGTGGGTTAATAACTGATTTTTTATCTTCCTTTACAGGAGAGCTTATATTCAAAAACAATAACTCTTTATAAATTTAGAACGTACACTACAGAGAAGTAATTATATCTTGCAAGATTTGTTTTCTAATTTCTTGTGTGTGTATGATGCGCCTTAAACCTTGCAATAGCTTAGATAACAACAATGGAATGTTGGGTTTTGGGAATCTTAACGTTTTGTGAGATGTGATACCCTGATCAGTACGATCGCAAGATTGCGTAAGATAGACACTTGATGGACAAACAAGCTGCAAACTGAACCACAGACTCTAAGGATGGTGGACAAGAAGATACAAGTACGTATTAAATGAAAAGAAAATGATATGCGTGGAGACCCGTTTGGAATGCTCTATGTGTGTTTCAGACAGTGCTGCATGGAGTAGTTTATCTATCATGATGAGTTCTTGAAAGTAGTGGACACCGTTGATAGGTCGGTCTGTTCGTCAGGTGCAGCGTTAAATGTACCCTGCCTGAAACGTTGTCATTGTTCACAAAAGATTGAATGAGTAATTGTATTATGTTTTGTAGGTATGTGAACTGCTCTAGAACAGATATTGTTTAACATAGAATTTTGTTTATGAAAGGACGTTGCAAGACATACCTCAACCTGCAGGTTAAGGAATATTAAACCATTCGCTTTGGAAAAAATGCCCCAAAACTAAGAACCTCAGCCCATACACTATCTGTTTACAGATCTCGGACTAAGTTAAAAGGTCACTTAACCTCAGAGAAATACACTTTGCCATTGAATTCATGCCAATATTTGAGCCATATATGCATGCTATTCTTCATATCTTGCTTTAGCCTAATAAAATAGTTCGATTTAAGTAAATATGGCATCTTAACAAAGGCTCAGTCTGGAGAAAAAGTTCCCTAAAAGTTTTGTTATTGCTGAAGTGTAGTCCTTTTTCTGCCTACATGGTCTTATAGCATTGAAACAAGCTCTATCCATTTTTGTTTAGGACTTTAACCATCATAGAAACTGTATCAATTTCCAATCTTAGAAATGTGAGATTGGGTGTTGGACCAACAGTGCCAATTAAACCCTCTAATTCATGAGTAGATGGTAGACCGTCTTCTATTCAACAATTTACTGCAAAGATGTAGCATACTCTTTAAATCATTGAATAAACTTAAACAACCCAAACACTTGTTTATGTAATATCATCAATGAATATATATACACTATTGCTTTCTTGAAATGAATGATGTGTAATGGGACGGCACCCTGATTTGTCACCTTTAGGAACAATTGCTATTGGTGATTCTCTTGGTTAGAGATAGGCAATCTTTTATATGACCAACAATCCTTCGTAATTTGACCCAACTATTAATATTTGGGAATGTTGATGTTGTTGTTGATGTGCCGAAACTAAATTGGAACATTTTAATGTGTTCTTGGGGTAAGGCAATCGAAATCCGACTGTAAAATCCATAAGGTTTTTTTTAATTTGCTACAGACCTATTTGGTTACTTTACTAAGTAATGTTTTAAAACATTCTTTAGTTGGGTTTTTCCTAGCTCCCATGCATGTATGCTTTGGGTGACTCTGTATTTTAATCTGTAGGACGAGTGTTGTTGTTGTCTCCATTGTTGTTGTTGTGGTTCAAAACCCATAATTGTGGTAAGTTGATGTGTGTGGGGTGCTTGCACTGTTTTGTACGAAAGAGCGGTTGGAATGACATTTGACCCTGATGTGCTTCAGCCTGTTGTGTGTTCTGATTGCAAAGCAATAACATGTGTGTGAGTACTGGCAGTGTGTCCTTGTGCAAATCACCTCAAATATAAGATCAAAACACGTGTACGCAGATGTAGTTGATTGTGTGTATTAAAATTGGGTTCGATACTCTCTCCAACCAAGTGCTACCCTTGCGGCCCCTAATCTATCTGTATGTATGTAGTTCAGTAATTCCGCAGGGATGAACAGTCAAATATATAGATACAAATAAATTATTTTCAATACATCAATTTTTCAATGGTGTCGATTCTTTTTCCGGTTTCTGTGGTAATAATCTTCCCTATACTACTAAGAAGGAGCTTTTTGTGACCAGTAGTACCCTTTGATCCCCATGCAAAAAAGAGTAAAGTTCAATAAATTTGTCTAGAACAATGTTTGGCTTTGTTAAATCACTCCCAAATAAACCAAAGTTATGAATAGATTGTATGCGTAATATATCATTACCTTATCCATGCTTTTAAAAGCTTTCAAGTGGGGACTGCTGTGGAGCCTGTGCAGGTGATTCGCCTTTCGCAGTCGGGCGCTTCTTAGCCTTTAGAGGGTGTTCATGTTTGAGGTACTGCTTCTCCTGTAGACTTGCATTTATCGGCACAATGTTCTTAAAACGGTATTTTTACAAGAGAACAAAACAAAAATGAAACCTGTTAGATCATTTGATATAAAATAAGAGCAAGTCTGAGAATTTAAGTAAAATATTTGTACATTATATTTGATAAGGAATGACTGAACATAGATTCAAAGTATAACACCGTTAATTAATTATTAATAATGTTTGGAAATGAATATACAGTATGATGCTAAAAGTATTTGTACAAAATGGCGGCGTGTTTAATCACGCTATGCATCGTTACATTGCAGCGGGATAAAATGGGTTATAACTAGAATTGGGATTTAGTTATTTATAGTATTCTGTCATCAATGACATTTTATACGTCACATGATTTTTTTTTCGTCTGCATTTGTAAACAAATCTCAGACATCGAAAGTAAAATGGGTCGCAAAGGAAAAGAATTATGCAATGATGTAAAAGAAATCACTCAGAAATTATTTGAAGCAGGTAAAACCATCGATTATGTGTCAAATACTCTGCATATACCAAGATTTACTGTTGGGAGCTTAAAAAGCGTATTGAGCAACGGGGCTCGATAGAAAACATCCTCCGAAGAGGAGGACCCCCGCGGTTACAGCAAGGGACTATAGAAAGTTAGAGCGGTTAGTAAAAGTTAACAGAAGAGACAATTTACAAGACATTACATCAAAATTGAATGAGAATAGGGAAAGACCAATATCAAAACGTACTTTGCAGTTTCATTTACATAAAAATGGGTACCGAAGATCAGTTTCAAAGAAGAAAGATTCTCGTGCATATGTGTGGATAAAGAGAGGCGAGGGCTTGAGACCCGACTTGGTGGGGGCGCGGAAAACCAAGCCATGTTACGAAGTGATGGTCTGGGGGTATCTCACATGGCATGGAGTCGGCACTATCTCTGCAGTGGACGGTAACTTTAATGCAAATAAATATTAGCAGATACTAAACGACAATTTGTGGCCCGTTTTAGCCCGTCATTGTCCGACTGGAAACTATGTTTTCCAAGACGACAACGCCCCGGTACATCGTGCGCGTTTTACCCAAGATTATTTACACAGAAATGGCACAAGAACAATGAGATGGCCGGCACAGAGTCCCGACATCAACATCATTAAAAATATTTGACTTTTGATTAAAAGAAAACTTCAGGAAAGAGTTGGGAGAATAGAGAACAGAGAAGACCTGTTTCATGTAATCCAGAACATCTGGACTGAGATTACGCCTGGATATGTAAAAAGCCTATATCAGACAATTCCTCGGCGATTACAAAGTGTAATTCGACTGATTGGTCGTCTTACAAAGTATTAGGTAAGTTTTAGCTATTAAAAATAGTTTTAAATTCAATACTTCATATATCTACATCATACTATCATGATAAAAGCATCAAATCACTTAGAAATACCCTTACATGTATACCCCCCCCCCCCCCATTCTTTTGATTTTCATAAAAAGCATTAGTTTGAAATATTTTACCTAATATTATGAAACTTGTGCCACTTTTCTTGAGTCATTTGTCACCCATATTTGAAATAATCATTACTGATGCTAAAAACTGCTCTTTTTTGGTATATTGGATGATTTGTAGCATTTTTTAATCACAAATTTATACATGCTGTCCTGCATGTGGTAACTTGTTTCCATGAAAAAGGAAGCTATAAACAATCATATTTAGTGAATATCTTATCTATTCTGGTTTCCTTTTCTTGAACTATGCAAAACAGTAGGACCTACAAGTGTGATGCCTGCCTTAGATTAAAATAAAATTCAAACACAGGGTTATGATCCACAAAAACTGCAGTTTCTTATAGAAGGTTTTAGTCAAGGTTTTAGTCTAAGATGTGTAGGTATGCCCACTCAAACACTTTTAAGGTCATAAAAGTACATATGAATATCCATCAGTTATAGACGACTTTATAGATCAAGGTTTACAAAAAGGTAGGATTGCTGGTCCATTTCCATCCCCCCCCCTTTTGAATTTTTTGTTTCATCCCCCGTGGGAGTTGTTCCAAAATCTGAGGCAGGAAAATTTAGAGTAATATATGATTTGTCTTTTCCAAAACACAATTCTGTGAATAGTCAAATCCCTCAAGAGTGTGCAACATCCCTGTTAAGGCAGTTCGGTAAGGACTCTCTTATGGCCAAAACAGATATTCAGGACGCATTCCGCATTGTTCCTATAAACCCAGAATATTACAAGCTTCTCGGTTTCTCCTGGCAGGGTCTTTATTATGATAAATGTCTGCCTATGGGAGCTATCAGTTCTTGTCAAATATTTGAATCCCTTAGCAAAGGTCTGCAGTGTGCACAAAATTTAATGCTGCAGGTATGTCTCATATGCTAGAAGATTCCGATAAGTGTTTATCAGACTTACAACAATTTCTTGCAATATGTAGTGAAGCAGGTATCCCAATTAAGAGGGTAAAAACTCATTTTCCAGCCCGCATATTAACTATTTATGGCATTGAAGTTGATTCAAGTGTTCTAGAATGTCGGTTGCCTTAACCAAAACTTGTCAAGATACGTAATAAGCTGCAGGAAGTAAAAAATAGAAAGACAATTACTCTAAAAGAGCTACAGTCCTTAATAGGCTTATTAAACTTTGCCTGTTTGGTAGTTGTACCTGGTAGAGCTTTTCTCAGGCGCATTATAGACTTGACTTGTGAGGTGTCCAATCCTTCTCATTTTATCAGACTGACTTGTGAAACAAGGTCTGACCTTCAAATGTGATCTCATTTTATAGAAAATTACAATGGGAAGTCGGTTATTTTACCAGACGTTTTCACATCACCAGATAAAGCTTTGCTTTTCACAGATGTTTCGAGTTCAATTGGTTTTGCAGGGGTTCTAGGCACAGAATGGTTTGCTCTAGGTTGGGATGTAGTATCAGATTTAGAACACCATCAGATTGCTATTAAGGAGTTATTCCCTATTGTTTTAGCTCTTGAAGTATGGGGTCCAAGTCTCGCCAATAAGTAAATATTGGTTATGTCTGATAATGAGGCTATTGTGCATGTATTGAACAAACAATCATGCAAGGAGAAAACTCTTATGAAGCTTATTAGACGTCTTGTGCTTACATCTCTCTCATATAATATATATTTTAAAGCAAAGCACGTTGCAGGCAAGAACAATTTATTAGCTGATAAACTCTCTCGATTTCAATTTCAGGAGGCCTTCAAAATAGCTCCCCACTTGAATGCAGACCAGACTGCAATTCCAGTAGAACTTTTGAAAATTTGAGTACTATTTGTCAACAGTTGCTTGCTTTTGCCTTGTCTCCATCATCGGCTCAAGTTTACAGACGTGCATGGGGAAATGTTTATTACATGGAAGCCCACTATCTCTCTCCCTGTCTCAGTGGTAGATCTGTGTAACTTTATTGGTCACTTGTTCTTAGTCAATTATTCACCAAGTAGCATAGCATCTCATATATCTGCAATTAGTTATGTGCATAAAGTTTTAAATATGCAGGACCCAACGCAGGCTGTTATTACTAAGAAAATTTTAAAGGGTTGTAAGTCATCAGTTCCAACGAAAGATACTCGTCTGCCAATTACTCCAGACATTTTACAGAAATTGTTGCATGCACTTGCCCACACTGTCCTACAATATTCACTTCGCAATTTCGTACGTGCCTTATTTTTGTTACCTTTTCATGCTTTTTTGAGATAAGGGGAAGTAGCTGCAAAGACACTGAACAACAGCAAGCACGTTTTACAACGTTCTGATGTCACCTTTCGATATACAGGGTCTAAGTTATCAGCAGTTCAAATCATAATGCGTGAATACAAAACAAATAAGCATCATAACCCCTTAGTACTCTCCGTTCAAGCTATTCAGGGCTCGCCATTTTGTCCAGTACAGGCCCTATTGGAATATTTACAATATTCAAACCACTCAGCTGGCCCATTATTTCAAAGAAATGATGCTCTTCCAATTTCATATTCGAAGGTTTCCTCTCACTTAGATCAGCGGTAGAGTTTATTGGTCTTAATCCAAACAATTTTAAGGACCATAGTTTCATAATAGGTGCAGCTACATATGCTGCTTCATTGGGACACTCTGAAAATCTCATTCAAAATTAGGGCGTTGGAACTCCGATCATTTTTGTAGGAATATACGTATTAATTCCTTCCGTTTTTAAGAAATATGTGTGGTCATGTAAGCTTTCATCAGTATTGTACATGACAAGCCAACATTTGGCTGCTGCTGGAGTATCTAAAATATTGTGTGACAGCTCAGAAGTCGTCTGCTGTCTTTTGATTCACAGTTCAGTGGTGGGCTGCTGTGAATTCTAATTTTTATTTACATTTACTTTTCATTAGGTACTCCTGTATATTACTAGTTGTCTTTCCCAATCAACCATTGTCAAAAGCCAAAAATTTTGGTCTAATGTTTAGCGCTGGCTGGTTATTGACAACCAAATTATGTGCCCCTTTTACAATTTTCTTGCAATATTTATTTGTATATATATGTTTCACCTTGCTGGTTTACCGGATATGTGACTGTCGTTCATGTAGTGTATGATGCTTTTAGTCGTTGTTCTGCTCTGTACAGAACACAGCTTTAATTTTGTCCTTTCAGGTACTGTGTAATTCTAATTTTGTGTTATTTAATGTTATTTGTAATTACCAATGCAAATCAAAGTAGACATCCTTAGTATGTATGGTCTATCTTTGTTGTTTTGGTTTGTAGGGCTGAATCAGTTCTATTGTATATTATTTTGCCCTCACCTATTCTGAGTATTTGTATTATTTATTGAGAGTTATCCAACTATCAATGTCAGAATGAAATTAGTCTGCCTTCATCGTTTGGCCTTGTATGCAAATATATTGTTATACCGGTTGACTGTTTAGATCTCTACTCCATCTTCACCTCTTATGATCAGATTTTAATCTGGATTTATGTATATACATTTTCATTTGCTGCTTTTGTTTTATTATAGTCCTTGCCAAGCAGCCTTCGGGTGGGTGGTTTGGTGGCCTGGTATTTTAATGTCTACCCACCTTTTTTGTGGGCAGGCAGTTTTTTGGATGCTTGTTTTTACTTATGTGTCTACAGTAGGGGGTCTGTCATGTATTTTTTGTCCATGTGTTACATAATATTTCTAGTCCTTCGGCCCCCTATCTTGTGTTTTGTGTAGATATTTATTTTCCATATCTGTGTATAATAGGGGGTCATGGTTGCATTCAGCACCACATGTTTTATTACTATGTAACATGTTTTTGAATGCCCCCTATTTTGTATATATCTTTACGTCATTTACTAAATAAATGACAGTTTTCATTATTACACATGTGTTCTGTTTTATGCCTGCTTAAGCAAAAACAAGCTCAGTCTCCTTGGCTAGGACATAAAAGCTAAGGAACATAATTACTTGTTTTTTCTCTCAGTTTACTAACTTTGAAATAAAAGGTTTCAAGTTGACGTTATTTGTCCAGCTTTATATACATACATTATATACATCATAATGAATTTGTTAAAATATAATTTAAAGGTCGCTGTATTGATAAAGAAATATTTTATTTACGGTCAACACACATTAAATTTAAAAAAAATCCTTAAGGACTTGAATGACAGATTTGCGTAAATACATTGTAGCGCACTCACCCTTTATTTATAAGAAATAATAAAATAAAATGTTATATATTGTTTAATCAACGACCGAAGAACTGCGAACGCTTACGTCCGTTTCCCGCCTACATTTTACATCCAAATATTTTGGAATTTCTGTCAGATATTCAAAAGCAAAGTTTTCTACTAAAGATTTTAACCAATTCCTAATTGATTTATATTAAAATAAAATGTGTAGTCAAATAAATATTTTGTAAACGAAAGTTTAGAAGGGGGGGGGGGGGGGTGTTCATTGTAATCGGTCTCTATGAGTGAGGAAAATATTATCAAGCGACCGATATGTGCATAAAAATGTGCATAAAAACTTAATAATCACGTGTTAACGTTAGATATTAAAGTAAATTTTCATTTTAGTCAATATTTGTTAATCTTTTTTTAAAACGTTACAAAGCAATATGCTTTTAGTGCTTTTAGTGGAATGTATTTTGTCTGTTGACAACAGACGTGAAACAACAAACCCTTTGATATGAATATGATAAATACAAATATATAAAAACCCACAAAAAAACTTTTGTTTCACAAGAATTGTGGGGGGGGGGGGGGGGGAAGATTTTTAAAAAAAAATAATCCGTTTCCGTTAGTTTCTATTATTAAGGGGGAACAGGGGGTTGCAGTGTAAAATTATTTGTCCATGAATTTTTTTGCTTTTTTTAACACATTTACGTTAAGATGTCCACTACAACATATATCATTTTCATGACTACTTTCTTACCTTGCAAGGGAGATATTTTGATAGGAATTATCCCCCTTTTCTGGCATAATGAATTTTTTTAACAATTTCAATTTTCTGCAATAATTATCTTATTTGATGGAATTTATTTGCAAATCATATTCATTTATTTTGAGAACGGAAACAAATTTAAAAATTGTATTCAACATTGGCTTTTTTACATAGCAATATCATAATTTTATCAATATATTGCTGAAATCAGCACTTCAAATTTTGAAGTTTTTGATTCTAAATTTGAACAAAATGTGATGGCACATAAAAAATTGTCAATGAAATTTTTTAAAAATTTCATATATCAACCTTAGCATGTGCTTCATAACTTATAAAATTTCCATGGCAACTTTCTTGGCATTTAAGAGAGATACTACAATAGGAATCACCCCTACCCCTTATTCTGGAATTATGACCTTTTGTGACAAATTCTGTTTGGAACCATCAAAAAAGAAATGCATTATTTCGATTTACCAATTAACATGAACAGATCATTATCAGAATATATATCTGATTATATTAACCCCTTATGATTTTGTACATTTACATTTCTAAAATTAAAAATGTTAAATTTCCACCAGTTCATTTTTTGACACTGACTACTTTAGCGCCGTTTAGTACGAGAAAAAAAAACTATCAAATCCGGTATGACGTCATAATGAATAAATGACATCAAAGCAATATACAATCAAATCAATTCTGACGTCATAATAGAGTTAGCACAACAAAGCATCATTGCAATGATAGTCACGTGATAATGTGTCCTGTTCCCCCTTAAATGAGCTATTTTAACCCAAAATACAAAGTTTTTTTTCTCTTTGTTTGACCAAATCATTTATATTTTTTTGAAAATATACATTTATGTTTACATAATTGAAAAAAGTAACTTCAATTGTACAGTTATCAAAAAATGATGTTTAGTTAGGCTGCTAGGCAATGCTACCGTTCGTAGTTCTTTTATTTTGTGTTCACCAAAGCATGTGAACACAGACGTTTTGATTTTAACTCACGTACACGGGTAAACTGTTAATGAACTTACTTTTGTCCAGAAAGGTAGTAGACTCCATTTGTCGTCGATACTGTGTTTGTTTTTGGTAAACAATCAAGATTGAATTATCGGGCTTTGAATTTAGAGACTGCGATAACACCAAAACGGGTTACGATATTTAACGCATATCGCCTGTTTCCAACAAATTCATATACGAGTTTCAATCACCACGGCAAAATAGCGGTAAACAGTATTTACTGTAATTGTACATTTATAAAAAAAAAAAAAGAGCCATACACACAGTGGTATCGGTTCGCAAATAAATTTTAAGCGTAAATGTTTTTATCGTGAATTTTCCGTGAAGTTGCATTTGTTTAATTTGTCGGGGCATTAAAGTAGGTAACAACGACTAGTATCAATGGGATTAACAATTTTGACAAATGTCTTTTTTTCTTTACAAACTATAACATTAAATATATCGTACGTTAAATCTGAGAAAAAAAATCAAACTTATGTTATCATAGCAGATGGTGCATTTATTTTTAAAAACCTATAATCTGTTACATTTCATTACATTACAAGTTTAAAATCAAAGATTTCTAAATTTCTCTACAACAATCTCTCTTACTATGTAACAATAGTTTTATTGTTAGAATGTTTTTATCAGAAATCAGAGAGCTAGGAATTAATCATGTATCGTCAGCGTGGATAGTCGCCACGTCCGATAACATAATCACCATAAGGCGCTAAAAAGAAGTGACATGGGGAAAAAACTCCATATTATTTTGCTCATTTTTTTAGCGCTCAAATGCTGTTGCACCAATGGCGCAAAATTTTGTAGTGCACCATATTTTCTTGTGTTACAGTATTTGTTTTTTTAATCATTTTAAATTAAAATTACAGACTTTCTTTAAATCATTTCATTTTGCAAAACCAGGTTGTTCAACAACAGCGTACGCCGACATGTATCAATTCAGAAAAAAATTGTGCATTACAAGGCTGGGAAAATCAACATTGTGATGTCATTGAACACGCTTATTTTAGGCAATTTGACAATTGTTAAATTGTTAAAGAAATACAATTTATTTGTTTTGTAGTTCTATTTTAAGGAAATATATTGCAATTGAGTAAATTTTGATTATTCAAGAGAAAAAGCTCTGTTTAAAAGAAATTGAAATTGTGTATATTCATGGTATTAGTTCTATCAGTTCAACAGCAGTATTAGAGCAACAAATGTATTGCGGGAGACTTGTTGGTGTCAAAAAGGTCTTCCAGAATTGACTTAAGGATTACGTTTACTCAGGGTTTGAGATTCCAAAAAATATTTTTACAAAGTTCAATGACTGAAGTCAAAAGTTGTTTTAAAAAACACAGAATAACAATGTTATTAGCAAATATTAATATCAATATCCATGTTTTGTTTATTTGAGGAAGATATGCTACGACAAAGGTAAATAAATGCACGCGATGGGAAAATCTTGAAAATACATAAAATTAATTCCAGATAGAATATCTCGGAAATTTGATCATTGCCCTTACAATACGTTATTGTCAACATAAAATGGACAATTAAAATAGTTTTATGCATTCAATGGTTTGTAGCTCCTATTAGTCAGTTTTTTGTAAAACTCGATCAAAGATGGGTAGGATTTTGAAAATCGATAGAGGAAATTCGGACTAAATTATAATTAAAGAATGAGCTTAAACGATTCATTGAGATATAAAATTAGTAACGCTATTCGTGTTTTATTATTTTCCAATCATCAAATTCTTTCATTTTTTCTAATAATTACAGAATTAAAAAAACCTTGGAAAGGGTGGACAATTATGACAATTTTTTGACAAGTTTTTCAATAAACATTAAGAGGTCATAAGCATAAAAAGAAGGTCATTGACCTAGTTATTTGAAATTAAAAATAGCACCGCAGTAGTAGGCCAACAATGTACAATAAAGAGTTTTTTGTTCCTATTGGTGGAATTTTTTTCGCTCCTGATTAAACGTAATCCTTAAATGAAAGAAAATGTTTGTACACTAACGATTCTTCATAGTCTGAATGTAATTGACACATAAACGGATTCATGGAATCATCGGATATTTCAGTAGTATGTTCAATAAAAATGTAAACAATTGTAAAAATCAGATTGAGTTAAATAAATTCATTCAATCAGTGATTTGACGCAGTTAGGTTGAAAGTAAATCATTTATTTGAGGCTTTTTAACACGATTGTAAGACCAGGTTTGATCACCGCGATCGACAGTGGTTGTATGTGAAAAGCTATGTGGTCGCCCACTTGGAAACGCGGGTTTTATTTGATCACTCCGGCTTACTCTCACATCAATGATCCCCTCGCGCTAACATTCGTGCCAACGAAAGATATTAATATAAATTGTAGAACTTGTTAAACAATCGTTGTAAAAAAAAAGTTCGTTTTTTTTTAATGTTAGACCACGAATAGACCAATTATAGACAATGTTAACATACATGTATTTCACAAACTCCTCATTAAAGGAAGGATAGAAAACATAACCATAAAGTTATGTTTCTTAAAATGAGCTGATTTTATGATACTATGAGTATATTATTTGTAGACTTGTATTCCAATAACGTAAGTACAATTTGTACATGTTTTCATTCCTTAAATTATTCAACTGTCTCTCACACAATACAAAAAGTTCATGAATCCGGATTGTATTTACAAAAGCTTGATATATCAAGAAATAATACAAATCTATAAAAATTGCACGTATAATGTACTTATAGATTTATTTTATCATGCGTTCTGAGTGACTTAATCTCCTGTGTTTATCATTTTTTCCTCTAATATTGGGTAAGGGTTAGAGTCGCTATCTTTAAATGTTAATATGGAAATATAGCTGATTGTTCAGCAGTTTTAGTTCAACGATTAATACAAACGATTGGTTATAATGTTCACATATCTTTTGATAATAACAACATAGAATAAATGTTACGGTCTTAGGTAACCAGAACAATTTGTTTGTGGTGCTTTTATATTTCTGACCAGTTATCTTGAAAACCAGAGACGTGTCTAATTCAAAAGTGTTATAGTGTTTGTGTTAGTTGCTTTATTTTCTTTGTTTAAACCGTTTTAAATTTAAAATAATTACATGTACCTCTTTAGATGCCAAGTCTGCATTTATAAACATATCAATGTTTAGCAATTTGTAACATCGAATTCAGAAATAGATTAATTAAAAATACGTTGTTTGTGGATGATGACTTTGAAAGATATTAACTTTTAGAGATCAGATAAATCATTTTAAGGAAAGCAACTAGGCCAACAAACAATTCGTAGCACAGACATATACTTGTTTCAAAAGTTTATTTTGCGTAGACCTACATGTATATGTCATGTTTAAAGTACCTGTGCCTCATATATTTATGATGATAATATTTATCAAAAAAGCCATCGATTAATTAAAAAAAAGATTAGTGAGAAACAAATTATTTTTGGTTGATGACTTTGAAAGCTATTGACTATAAAAGCTGAATCATTTTACGTGTACATAAGCCAAATAGGCCAACAAAAATTGACATGATTGACATATATTCTCTTTAAATGTTTATAAATACGTATCCTATTGTGATTATAATTTTAATTACTCGTTCCAGGTTAAATTCAAAATGTAATTTAGACACCATGAACGGCTGACATTTAAACGCAGTACATCATCATATAAGAATCTAATTCCGTATTTTATAGTTGTGTTCTTTTCAACAGGTTTTCTTTAAACAAGAGCGTAAAAATGTACAACAAATATGGTTTATAAACGCAATAGAGAAATTATGATTTAAATGATATGATAATCAAAAAGTTTTAAGGTAAGGTTTGCGGTTACAGGGAGATAACTCACATATTTTCATTGTGACGTAACACCAACTACCCTTTATTTCAGCTACCACGTCAAACTTTATATGACGTCATAATTGATTCCAGGGTTTTATTTATTTCGCGGGGTTTTGTAGTTTCATTGAAAAAATAACAGGACACAAGCATGTTATCAATTTCCACGAAAACGAAGTCCGCATCATATGGTTTTGAATAGTGTTTTAGAAACATCAGATTACACATATACTAAGATACATTTTTCCAGAAAACGGTGGACTTGGAAAGGTTTCAAATAAGATATTTTCGTTTACATAATAGTTGTTCAAAATTAAGACTTTTGTTGCATTTTATTGTATTCTTAAATAGTTCATTAGAAATTTAAAAAAAATGAATCATGATATAAATAGTGACATTATTTTCGAACATTTTAAGCATAAATAACCCCCATAATAGTCACATATAAAATGTACATATTTTCACGAAATTATTTACATTTCCTCAACATGAAAATTTGAAATCATGAACTTTGACCTTTTGTAGTTATAAAACGGGACCGGCAAAATCATTTGAATTTCATGAGAAAAAAGACTTTAGTATAGCGAACAAAATGGTATGTAACTTTGATACAATCTCTAAAAAATGCAAGCCGCAAACCTTACCTTAAATGTTTCAGAGTGATAATGAAGTTCATCTTAATAATACCTAATCTATGCAGTCCATCCTGTTGTCTATTTACTAACAGACATATTATAGTTGAGTGTGTGTTTATATATATATATATATATATATATATATATATATATATATATATATAATCAACAACACTAGGCATCTTTAAAGTGTCGGATCTAATGTATAGATACTAAGCCAGTAAAATGAATATATAAAGCACTGAAAATGGCTAACGACACGAACAATTGAAATTGTCAAATTTTCGGGACAACCAGTCCCTTCTTCAGGACATAAGAGAAACTTAAAGAATTACATAGGTAAAAACAAAGAAAACAAAATCTAGCACTACAACTAACACTACTAAAGAAACTATAAAAAAATAATTACTACATTTTATATAGTTTTGCTGATCAATGTTGATAAGGTTTTGCCAATGTGGCCGATCGCTCTGGAGTAATCAATCGACTGTCAACTTCACGCCTGATCGAGTTAATTAGGCTAATTAAAATTGATGTCCGAATTAATAATGGAAAATTCAAACACCCGATGTTAAGTCGTACGGCGCTTTGGTAAAGATACGATTTAATTAATTATGTAATGAATCGCAGTTAGGTGTAAAGGAGAAAATAATTAAATTAAAAATAAAGAAATTACTAATAAAAAAAAATAAATGAAAACTGGTATAATAAGTAATAACTGATAGGTCGCAGTTGACAGATATGGTAAGATTACTATATAGGTATCAGGTGATGTTGGGCTATGACACGTTCATTTTAATGAAGTCAATTTGCTTGTTCATGCCATCAGGTATGAATGATTTAAGTCTGTGCATCCAGAACTTTTCTTTGCTTTTCCTCTCCGCGTCTGTCCACTGAGGATTATGGTCAATAACCACTACTGTCATGTCTTTCCATTTGTGACCACTTAAATTAAAATGTTCCCTTACGGGCTCCTTGATTTTCTTGGTCTTTATGGTCGAGCGGTGGTTGTGGTTAAGAATCAACAACCACTTCTGCCAAAATGGTGGCCCTTCAGGGGGGCAAGCCATCGGAGTCCTCTCATGCCGCCACTCCCGGCGGGGGGGGGGGGGGGGGGGGGGGGGCGGGGCTGTGGAGACCTGTCGGAAGGCCCTCGGGCAGCAGTAGACCGTTTCATGGACCGGCCTGCTGCCTAGGGTGGCGTCCAGAGAATAAGAAAGTTCGCAGGCACCCGCCGCCCCGGCAGGGGGGGGGGGGCTGGAAGCCAGGTTTTTTCCAGTCTCCTGCTGGACACTCACTGAATTCTCAAAGTTCTCCCTAAACCTAACCAGCCATTGAGGAAAGTCCCTATCAATACTTTTTTTCAGGCGATCATGATTAGCAAACATCATTGCCGACTTGGTCTTTACTCGATACGGGTAGGAGTATGATGCCACGGCCCTTACAGGATGGGCTAAGTTTCCGGCACTTTCCTATCAACGTCGCTGTGTCCAACACATGCACCACATCTCCTTACTCAAAGGGGCGGGTAGCAGCCTTGATATCGTAATCTCGTTTCATCCTCTCCTCGGTGTGCAGGCGCCTCCTGGCCGTCTCGTGGGCGGTCTGTATTCTTCAATGTCTCTCACGTACGTGTCGAGATCCACAGGGCCCTCCTTCAGGGGGGACCTATACAGAGGCTCCTATCAACAGTCTTGGGCCTTATCAATATAGCATCTTACCGCATTCATATGGGTTCTGTTTTAGGGCTCCACCTGTCCATTGGCAGACGGACGGTATGGGGTGGTACGGGCCTTATGTATTTCAAGGAGGCCGCACACAGCGGTGAACAACTTGCTCGCGAAGTTGCGACCCTGGTCTGTAAATATCTGGAGGGGGCATCCGAACCGAACGAAGAATTTATCGACTCCCGCAGTGGCAGTGACCTCAGCTGTCTGGAAGGGAAGGGGGACACATTCCACCAATTTGGTGAACTGGTCCACCATGACTAGAACCTACTCGTTCCCCTTCTGAGTCTTGGGGAGTGGTTCCAGAAAGTCAAGGTGCCCCGGCGTGGTACTTGATTATTTCTGCCCTAGCGTGGCACTGCGGGCGCTTATTTCTACTGCAAGGACCACAGGTACTGACGAACCTCTCCGCCTCCCGCATCATCCTGTACAAGTAGAAATACTCTCGCAGGCGGGCCTTAATGCGCTCACGCGGGTATGATAAGGCAACTTTCAGCGATCGATTGAGTAAAAATTCCTCTGATCGATATGACGTCACAATAAGCAGAATGATGTCATATTTTACTCAGAAACATGTCAGTTTTAACTTTATATCTGGTTTATATTTATAAAAACTACAAGCGTAAAATGTCACTAGAAACCCTTCTATCTGAATATATATCTTCGATTTCTCTGTAATACGTATAATTATCATTGATGACGTCACAAGCATGTTTAATAGAGATGATCAATTGGCGTTTTCGACTGGTCGTGTATGTGAAGTAACGGAAAATTGTTTAGATAATTTTTTATTCGACTGGTACCTTGTGTTGAGGAACAAAAATTCGTTGAGTACGAATCTCATCGATGAAAATAGCGCGATGAGTAAGATCACGTGATTAACAAAAATGGCGGAGAAAGAACCTAACATTTCGTGAGTGTTTTAAAATTTCTTATTTTTCACGATATTTTAAATATATATGGAGATAAAGTATATTTATTTGTAGCAAGGAAATAAATTATGATTTTTTTAAGTTATTGCGTAACACAGACGTTTCGAAATTTTAATCTGAACGGCATGGTTTGTTTTAGCCCGAAATTCCTCCAACTTCAACAGGTTGGGACCCATCTCCCAAATGGGATATTATAGCCCGTTTGGGATAGAATAGCCCAAATAGGATATAAATTTAAAGTGCAAAAATATTTTTTTTAATTTTAGAATTTTTTATATAAATCCGCATCAGTGTGAATCAAATGTAACAACTTTTGGTTAAGAAGTTTTTCTATATGTCTATAGTTTGTAAGATTGATCTCCAAGAAATTTTGGATATACTAAGGGATCAATCTCCGCAATAGTACAGCTACAGAAAAAGTTGTTTACCAAAAGTTGTATTTCATCTATTCTAATGCGGATTTATATCAAAAATTTTAAAATCAAAAATTTTTAATTTTGGCACTTTAAAATATCCCATTTAGGCCATTCTATCCCAAACAGGCTATTATGTCCCATTTGGGAGATTGGTCCCAACCTGTTTAAAGTTCATTTTATAATGCACTATGTACACTCGTCATTAAATTTATAAATTAACACACTAAAAAAAACCAAAATCATCAACGAAAGAATTTGTCAATTTATATGGACAGGGTACGTTTGACAGAATAAACAGCTGATGATTACATTTTAACTTGTCGACAGATTTATAGATGTAGGTTAGATTATTATAGAGTCTGACTCTGAGTTGAAGTACAAATTATTGGCATATTTGAAAATGCTGTGAAAATGAAACATGTATTTTATCAAGAAAGCGTTGCCATCGTTGCAGTGCTAAACAGTGCTAAATTATAAATCAAATGAATACTTAAGAAAGGAAAGTACCACACATAACTGGGGGAAAAAAATCAGCTTTGAAAGATGAAGATGTAGGGATGGGGTGCCTTATGATATATTAGCTAGTTTTTGAAATCAAATTATATTGTTCTCTTCACTGCATAGCATTTTGTTGTAGATTCTGGCAAGAAGTTCAGCTGAGTTATCCAGATGGATTAACGTTTTCACGAGTTTTGAACAAAACATAATAAACAGATTAGAGAATGGGGGTAAATTTTTATAAATTAATGAAATTAAAAATTAATGGAAATATGATAGATACTGTTAACTGAAAAAGGACAAATGAAACTTATAACTTTGATGATATAATCCAAATTAAAAATCTAGAGGCTAAATTGTATTTTACTTCATAAAGAACCCCAGTTTATAAATTTTAAATCAATATAATACTAGGACTTTTATTCATTGCATAAATTTATTTATCATAATTCACTCTCCCCAGATGAAGAATTACTAGCAGAAATAAGAAAAAAATTATGAGGAGAGCCAGATTGCAACAGAATGTATAGATTTTCCGGAGGATGAAGCAAGTAAGTAAAGGGGCAAATCCAATTTATTACTTAGGCACTGTATTTATTTGAAATTTTCAAAAATGAGAGAGTTGATATTCAATAATTTTCTTGATCCATGTAGATATGTGCCTGTATAAAAGTCCAAACTGAAAGCATAATTTTAGAATTTGCTGAATTTTAATCATAACTCTTGAAATACACATAATTATGACCCCTATGTTTAATTACTTGGTATTTTCCTGTAGCGGATTAAAATTATTTGATGCAAAGTACAAACAAAATCATGAAAGTAAAGCTTTACACGGGTAAATATATCTTTTCAGGTGATATTGAAGATACATCTGCCTCCACCTCCACCTCCACTTCCACCTCTATGAGTTGGAGTAGAGAAGCCACAGACCATCTTATTGGCCTATATGAAGAACATGAAGAGAAAATGGAAGACCCCAGAAGAAAGAAAAAGGATGTTTGGAAAATAATTACAGAGGGTTTAAACATCGCTGGGTTTAAATTCTCTCAGAACCAGGTTGAAGGCAAATGGAGAAGTCTAATTGCATCCCACAAAGCACTGCGGGATAATAAAACAAAAACTGGTCAAAAGCGGAAAACATTCCAATATTATGAAAGAATTAGTGATATTTTGTCCAAACGTCATGATATTAATCCATCATTTCTCTCGGGCACTGATGTGTGTACATCTCAAGAGCTCAAGCCAGATACGGAGTCTAGCACTTCAGACAAGGAAATGAAAGCCACTGAAACTGGTAAAGTAAATGGCAGAAAAAGCTTCTCTGCATCTGCATGCAGACGACGGGAAAAAAGAAAGTTAGATGCATCAGAATCAGGTACAAAATTAGTAGAACTTGTTCTTCAATTGGAAAAACAGCGCAAAACAGAGAGGGAGGAGAGAGAGAAAAGACGAGATGAGAGAGCTAAAGAAAAAACGACCTCATTAGACAATTTTTGGAAATTTTGAAAAACAAATAGGATGTAATAAATGTTTAGAAAGGGACTTCATCAAAATTATCTTTTATTTTTTCAGGTTCCTATGACATATGTGAATTGCCTCTGCACATTTTAAAGACTGTTTTTGAATTTGTTCAAATGGGCGATCCTAATTGTAAATTGTATTTAGTTTGCAAAAAATTCAGAAATGTAGTTTATCTTTCAAGAACTGAAATGATTATTCACATCAGTGCACTTACGAATGAATGTGGAATGAAGATGATGCCAGACTTGGAGAAAGTCACTATAAGTGGACTATGTGGTGGACAGAAAACAAGTGATGTACAGCCAGTTATCGACCTATTTGATTTGAACTCTCAAAAAATTGAAAATCTTGTTCTAAAAGGATTTTGTTTAGGGAAGACTTTTTTTCAATTACTGGATTCTTTGTCACATGCAAAGTTGCTGGTTTTGAAACTTGTGTTTTGTGATAACAGAACTGTTGGAGAACTGAAATGTGTTCTAGAAAAAAATTCAAACTCTCAAATTTTGTGATGTTGAGTGCAATTTGGAAACTGTTTTGGACTATCATGTTTTTGCAGAAATAGCAAATGAATTAGTGGGTCAGGTTAACTTAAATCTTGATACATTGGAAATGGTCCCATCATGTCTACTAAGACACACAAGAGCAGAGTACAGAGCTAAGTGGCCAACAGGACAGTTGTTTCATAGGTTGAATTTTTACTAGATTTTAACAGCCATACTATTGAACCAGTGAAATATTTGCTATGAATTCTAGTCCCAAAAATTCCATTACTATTAGGGTAATTTGTGTTTTTTACTTGGACGTTTTATGCTGTTAAGCATCTAAAAAGTATTTTTTTTTTCGTATTTCTCTGATTTTTTGTATTCAGTATTCAGTTGTGTGTATTTTTTTTTTTACATTATATATGAATAAGATTATTCAAATGTACATTTTTTAAAAACAATTCTTCTTTTACAGTTTGTTTTTGCTCAAACAGAGTTTACATTTTCTTGTGCCATTTTTTAAGTTTATTTCTTAATAAAAGGATTACTTTATTATGGCATTTTTCAGACTTTTAATTGCTCATAACAAATGCATGAAAAAAAGTACCGATAGTCTAAATTAAGTTTTATGCATGTCAACTGTTGGTTTGACCAAAGCTAATGTAATTCATTATTTCTGAATGCTGATGTTGTACATGGACATGTACTTGCAAAGGCTTTGATAATACTGCCTGCATGGCAAAATAATAAACCAAAAGTTATTTATAAATTCATTGTGATGTAAAGAATTATGAAAAAGGTCTTTTTTTTTCTTTTTTTTTTTTAATTTTCTTGATGTTTATTTACAAAAGTACATGCTATACAACAATGTTCACATGTATATGTAGTAATGAAAATATAATAATAATAATAATAATAATAATAATATTAATAACAATGATAATGATACTAATGGTAATAATTATAGTAATAGTACATGTAGTAGTAATGTCACCTATTATATCTGTCGAAGTACCTTGTATAAGTATAAAGTTACAAAAATATTTTATACAAAATCATAGACTTCTTTACATTGATAATAATAATGTTAATTGATCAAGATATTTAAAGTCAATAGGTTTTAATAAAAAGCGCTTTGTAAGGAGGTAAATCCATCAGCATCACAGAGTCTATATTTTACCTCCCTATTTATGTGAAAAACCATGGGCCAGGTCACCCATGGCGACATAAAATCAGCTACAGTTTTACCAAAAACGTTTTGAAGAAAGCATAATATCTAGTATTTCCGATACAATGTAGAATATCTAAGTATTTCTGAATGCATAATTTCAAATTACATACAATTCCTTCCGATGTTTCAACAGTATTTTCTATTCTACAAAACATCTTATATTTGTAAATTTTTAATGCAAAAAAAGATAAAAGTAAATTATACATTGCAGTGGTTTCATTTCTAACAGAGTAAAAACCAATAACTATGTGTTTCCATTTAACATCAAAACCCAAAATATTACTCACTATCTTCAATGTATGTTGTACATTCACACTTCTTTTTGTCTTGTAGCAAAAAAAATTATTCATATAAATATTTTCCCAATCGCTTTTGAAAATATCAAATTCTTTATTGTATTTTGATTGCATGTTTGGTATTTGAAATTTTTTCTTTATAAACTGATTATAGAAATCTTTTGTTGAGTATTTATTGTACGAGGGGGTAAATAATTGTACTTGTTTCATATATCGGCAAACTCTAAAATCGAATTTGTTTTCATAATTTTTAAAAATTGTTTTAATTATTTTATATTCGCACAGCCAGTTATTTTTGTTATTCAATATGTTTGCTATTTCCTCGGGCGATTTTAAAGTTCCCGCCTCAGAGTATAAGTCTTTAACAAACAAAATATTACTTTTAAGCCAAGTTTTGAAGAAACTTGTTTTCCCTTTATATAAAAACATCAAGTTTGACCATATCGGTTGCTTCAAAAATGTTTCCGGGCTTAATTTGTTTTGTAAGTCTTTGCATGTGTTAAAGCATGTGAAAGCTTGTTTATAGAATAGTGGCATTGTTTGTATTATTTCATAATTTTCAATTTTATTTTCAGTTGTATTAATCAAATAGTCCATGTCTATGTTGATCGGAGAGCAATAACTATTTACGTAACTCTTAATACAATGTTTTGTTTCTTTTAATCTAGGGACCCATGAGGCTTTTAACGCTTTAATCTTAGAGTCGACGTCAGTTATGCCTAGTCCGCCTTCTTTTACATGGCCAATTAACGTATTTCTTTTAATCCTATCAGTTTTATTCCAAATGAAATTATATATTAATTTATTAATGCGTTTAATATAGTCTTCTTTGGGATTTCCAAAATACTTGCAACATATATGAGTTTTGATAGTGCTAAAGAGTTTATTACGGTGCATTTCCCAAATAATGTTAATTTTCTTCTTTTCCACGATTCGAACAAAGTGTCTATATCATGATAAATTTTCATCCAATTTTTATTGTAACATTCAATTTTATCATGACCTACATGAATACCTAAACATTTTACTGATTTGTTCGTGACTGTTATTCCCTCGATTTCTGTAAACATATTTTTAAAAGGACCAAGCACAATACATTCAGTTTTACTTATGTTAACCTTAGATCCTGCATGAGTACAGAAACTGTTTACCGTTTCCAAAGCATGTTTAAGTGAATCAATATTCTGTAGAGTTAATGTCATGTCGTCGGCATGTTGTATATTTTTTACTTCTTTTTCCATAAAGTTAGCTTTAAAACCTTGTATATTTTCATTATTCTTTATTTTTTCTGATAAAATTTCGGCAACAAAATGATATAGAATGGCTGATATTGGACAGCCTTGTCTTATTCCCCTTTTCATTTCGCATGTTTTTGAAATCCATCCGTTATCCTTTAATCTAAATATTGGACTTTGATATAAATTTTTATCCAATTTGAAAAGTTTTCCCCGAAGTTGAATTTTTCTAGTGTTTTAAATAAAAAATTCCATTCTACTGAATCAAAGGCTTTTTCAAAGTCTAAAAATAATAGTATCCCCTCTTTGTTAAAATTTTCACAATATTCAAAAATATCTAAAATAAAACGGGCATTAATACCTATATATCGGCCTTTTATATAAGCTGTTTGCTCATTACCAATTTGCTTTGAAATAAAGGTTTGTAATCTACGTGCAAAAATGAATGCTATGATTTTGTAATCTGTATTAGTAAGACTAATTGGTCGGTAATTTTTCAAATCGTTTTTTCTTCCTTTTTTATGCAAAAGGGAGATAACTGCAAGTCTTTGAGAAAATGTCATTTTTCCGTTCAAAAAAAATTCCTTCATCATGTTATAAAATAAGGAGGATAATTGATGCCAGAAACATTGATAAAATTCATTGGGTATACCATCGAGGCCCGGGGATTTATTTGATTTTAAATTCATAACGGTTTCTTTACACTCATTCATTGACGGAAATGCATCACACATACTTTTATCAGTTTGAGATAATGTATTTACCTTACAATTTTTCAAATACAAGTCGATGTCTTTATTTGATATTAGTTTTGAATTATATGTTTTCATAGTAGTCACACATTGCACCAAGAATATCATCCTTGGTGAGAAGATTATTTTCGATTAAAACTTCGTGGATAACATTTTGTGTTTGGTGCTTCTTTTCTAAACTAAGAAAATATTGAGTATTTTTTTCACCATCACTAACCCATTTTGCTCTCGAACGAATTTGAGCACCTTTTGCTTTTTAATCATAAAGATTGTTTAGCTTATTTTCTAATTCACGCTTTCTGTTCATATCCATTGCTATATGGTTAGAATTTTCAATTTCGGAAATTTCTTGTTCAATTTGGAATATTAATTGTTTATATGTTTTTTGGCGTTTGATGGAAAAAGCTATAGAAAAATCTTTAATTGATATTTTTAGAGACTCCCATTTATCAATAAAAGAACCTTCTTCTTTACTTATGTCTGTGATTATTTTGTTGACGACGTTTATATTCATTACATTCTAAAAGTGACGTATTTAGTTTCCAGTATCCCTTTCCCCGTTCATTGTCATATACAGATAAATGAAATTTTATTGCTCTATGGTCAGACATTCTGGTCCCGTTATTATGAGTACCGGGAATTCTACAAATACTTATTAAGGTCTTCCGTTTCCAACGGAAGACCTTATTGTTTTCGTACTGTTTCTTATTATTATTATTTTTTTTTTCCACAAATTTTGTGCACGCGATTTCTCGAAAACTATTCGGCCGATTTCGACCATTTTTTCACAGATGATTGCCAGTGGTCATAATTCTAGAAGTTTTTTGAAATTTTGAAATCGTCACTTCCGGTTCCGATTTACGGCCGATTTTGTAAGTTTTTACGACCAATTTTGTGCAGACATAAACTCAGAGACTATCAGAGATATGACTATGAAATTTTCAGGATAGGTAGTCCATAGTTTGAAGTTGTGCACAATGTAGTTGTTTTACGCCAGTGTCGCCATTTCTTGTAGCTCGCCTAGGCACGAAAATTGGGTACGAATTTTCATTCAAAATTTTTATACGTCTTGATCTGTATCTTTTTATCAGTTGATATTTTGTTAAGACATATATAATAAAAGTGGTAGACTATTAAAAGTTCTTTCCAAAAAAATCAAGTAAAAGGGGCTGGCCCCTTTATTTAGGGGCCAAGAGACTCGTAAAATCTATTACAAATAACTTCAAAACGATAAAGATTTTTTAATGCATTATAGAAGCAAAGTTGTTGAAAATAACAATATCTATCTAGAAAACTTTTTGATACACCTATCTATGGCGTAATTAGGGATTTTTAGGGGCCAGAGTTCTCAAACTTTGACACAA
>WFKH01011926.1:2150560-2189610 GCA_016163765.1 Magallana hongkongensis | reverse complement strand
CCCCTAAAATATTCAATCATTTGTATCTCAAAAACGAACAACAATTTTAGATGAGTATAAGAACAAAAAATGTTAGTATTCGTAAGACCTTTCGTATGAAATCAAGAAAAAGGGGCTGGCCCCTTTAATTAGGGGCCAAGGCACTCGTACAGACTATTACAAATAACTTAAAAGCGATCAAGATTTTGCAATGCATTATAGAAGCAGAGTTGTTGATCGAAACAATATCAGTTTGTAAAATTGATTGCCACACCCATTGATGACGTAATTAGGGATATCGATTTTAGGGGACTAAAAGCTTAAATCTTTAATGTGCTGTATGTGAAAAAGAAAAACACTTTGTTAAGCATTGTAAAGGATATTGAAAACAGAGGGGTTGGGGGAATTCTGAAATATCATTGATATCTTAATCGTATCGTTTAAAAAAATGAACGGAAGACCTACTCGTTACTCGTAACGAGATCGTATCTAGTTTGTTTTATTTTTATCAACAAAGATGTGCTGATAAAGATATAATCTATACGGCTTTTTGGAATATTGTTTGCATCACACCAGGTATAACCATTATTATTTACACATTTATCTCTCCATAAGTCATTTAAATGCAAACTAACAATAATGTCGCTCAATATTTTTGAACTTTTATCAGTATTTTCCCCATCAAGATGACAGTTAAAATCTCCACATAAGATAATATTCTCTGTGTTTATAGAATTCTTAATGATAAATCTTTTCATTCCTTTCAAAAAATCAATTCTACATGTTTCTTTGTTCGGTGCATAAATATTAACTAAACTATAGGAAATATCACCAATATTAAAATTGACCAGTATTTTTCTGCCATCACTGGTCTTATGTATATTTTTTATCTCAATATCTAACCCCTTTTTAAACAAAATAGAAACGCCTCTACTAAAAGGTGAGTCAGAAAAACAGTGTATAGATTTTCCATTCCAAGCATAATCGTAATGAAAAACGGTTTTTTCTACAAAATGCGTTTCTTGAATCAAAATAACATCGATATTTGTATCAATTATCCAACTGTAAAATTTATCTCTTTTTTCTTTAGAGTTTAAGCCTCGCGTATTTATTGAAATAAATTTAAGCATAGCCATATTTGTTGTTTAAGATAACCAAAGATAAGTAGTAACAAATATAAAGTAAATATGTATACCTATGTAACAGTCCACACAGGTATTCTCTTGTAAGGCCAATTTTCTCAAGTGATCAGTTAGTCGGATTGACGCTATTTGTAAACATTCACATGAAATGTTAGTCATCACTGTTGGCTTGTTTCAGGGACTGTGACTTTGGCGATTTTTTACGTGTACCGGAGGAGTCGCGCTTTCTCGGGGTTCTGAGCTCGCTGAGCATACTGGAAATGACCCGCTGGGAACTGTCTTTGCACATTCGCGGAGCGGAATTCGAGCGCTGAGTGGTTCGGTTGTCGTTAGAATGAGTTGTAGCGACGTTAGCCAGGATTTCCCCCAACTTGTTTTGACCGGGCCAGGCAGTGGGATGGGTGTGGATAGTTCCCTCTTTGTCCAGACCGGACGCCCAGAAATCATCGTAGGTTGCTTCAACGAAGATTGTTGATTTTTTGGCTTTGCGCAAAGCCTCACGGAAATCCGCTACCTGGTCATATTTCGCTTCTATTATTTCCGTCATCGAAGCTTATTTTTCAGTTTCAAAACAGGTAGAATTCGAGATGGTCTTCCCAATTTTTTTTGCATCTAGTGCAGTAGTCGCAGACTGAATAGCGTTTGCTTTGGGAATATCGCCACTTCGTACAGCTTTCACGTATTGAAACGCGTGTTCTGACGATTTGTGAGTAACACCAAATGCTTTTATTTCACATGGGAAAAATTGGATAGGGTATCAGAAGCCCCCGCAAAAGGTACAACTTTGGCTAAAGGTGCTGTGTAGTGGTCACATGTATCGTCACCCGGGGAGTGACCGCCCTTCTTACAAACCTTACATCTGGACGAGTTAGGACAGTCTCTTTTAAAGTGGGTAGCCTCCCAGCAGTTAGTACAAAGTGGGGTGCGCTTATTTGAAGGTTGACCGTAGTGGTATATGAAACACTGCAACCCTGCGCATTTGCATTGACGGGGCAGAAATTTGCCATCCGGAAGAGCGCTAACATAGATGAAGCGATTACCATTCAAAATTCCAGTCATTTTTCTTGTTTCGGGGTGCCTAATATTTTCATACTTTAGGCCACTGGTGAAATTTAGATCAAACTGCTTTAGCATGATGAAACTGCATAAACCTTGGTCAAGTGTTATTTTCTGACAGTGACACACAAAAGAACTTACATGTGTAAATGTATAATATATCAAATTGAACTCGAGATCTTTTCCCCATGATATGAACCAGGATAAACTAACAGATTCAAACAAATATTTAAGGCTTTATTATTATTCATTAAACTTTGGTTGTTAAACATGTTTCAACAAAAAAAAAATTACATTTAAAAAAAGCAATAGGTTTGGTAGGACAAAGTTTTGTCAATTTTATCCTCATTATATTTATGTATTACAAAGCTCTTGCTATCTGAAGTCTTTTCACAGATCCTTGAAGTATTTGATTTTCGTCAAAATTTTCTGCCCCTGCCAGTTGCGGTACCGGGTCTTCGTTCAAAAGTTCTTGAAAGTTATCATTGTTTATTATGCAAATATTGTGGAGAATACATCCAGTAACAACTGTCTGTACGATGCCCTTCATTTCATTTTGATTGATATGTTGCAGCCTAGTAAAGCGTCCTTTCAAGAGACCAAAAGCCCTTTCAACAGTGCTGCGTATACTGCTGTGTGTATAATTGTAATGCAGCTGCACATTTGTAAGACGACCATTGTCTCTGAAGGGAGTTAATAACCATGACATGTTAGGGTATGCAGAGTCCCCTAATAAATGTCCCTCGCCACACAATGCTGAACCATTCTGAAAGAGTGGTGATTGCCGTAGAACTCGAGCATCATGCACCTTCCCAGGAAATCCAGCAAATATGTTTGTAAATCTTAAATTCTCTCGAACTACTGCTTGCAGAACAATGGAATAATAATCCTTACGATTATAGTAGTCTATTCCTCTGATCGATGGTTTCTTTATGGAAATATGTGTTCCATCAATCATTCCAACAACACCTGGAAATTTTTTAAATCCATGTACATGTCCTTCATTTCTTGTTGCTCTTGAGGTGTTGGCCATGAAATAATTATACTTAATAGGTAATCATGTATAAATGATATCAAATTGCCTATTGCATAGGAGGCCGTACTTTCGCTCACACCAAATCTGTCAGCTATAGCTGCATATTTATCCAGGCTAGCCATGTACCACAAAAATATTAAAAGGCGTTCTTCTAAAGGTATTTGTGGAGATCCTCCTGTAGAACATCTGCATAGAATTCCTGAGACATCCTGTTCAGCACATATCTCAGAAATTTTACCTCTGAGACATTCTACCCTAATTCTGGAAACTCTAAAGAAAGTCTTAAATTCGTCAACACGAAAGTGCAACGCAACACTGCCCGTGTAATTTGTTTGTCTGTGTCTCTTCTGGGGGATAAACTTCTTTGGTGATGAGCTAAAAGTGCACGAAAATGAAATACTGTTTAATTAAACATAGTGGTTTGAAAATAAATGAACAGCTTCAAATATATGGTTAATTACATACATAACACAATTATATATAGTAATACGTATACAGCTTCATCTGTTCACCGTTAATGGCTTTAGGGGGTGAGTCGGAAGAATTTCGGAATAACATGATTTAGCTGTGACATGATCACAAGGCTGCGTATGCAATACTTACAAAAGTAGTAATAACATAGATTCAGTGCTTTCGTCGTCACTATCTTCCCCATCGCTGCTGTCAAGGTCTTCAACGATTAAAAAAGATCCTATCTTTTCTGCAGTATCCATCACTCTTTGAAGCGGAAGTGACGTATTTACTTTCATTTTAAAGATGCTCCACGATTATTCAAATTCTCGTTTGACTGGTACATCTCCGTTTCTTAATTTTTTCTTTCTGCGCAGGTGGGCGGAGCTTAATTTAACTCATCGAAAAAGTACCAGTCGAATAGGCCTAATGTCGGGAAACAAATCATCGGGATGCAGTGTAAACAATGCCGAAATAAGACTTATTTAATACAGATACCCAAGATTTAGATGAGTGTCTGTAAGGATATAATCAGGATAATACAGGCATGGATATTTTGTTTTATCAGCGAGTGTTATAGTAAGCAGATAGACATTTATATGGCTTGACCGGTCTTTCCTCTGTCAGTGTGTACAAAAAAGACTAAAAAACACTAACCCGAATATTATGAAAGATGAATTTGGTAAATATCAAAAGTATACGTCCTAAAATACTTGAAAAGTGCTGCTAGAAACCTGTGCTTCGTTGTTGTAAATGAAAAAAAATATGTAGTATTTTTAATGAAATTAAAGAAGTTGAGCGGTTTCCGATGATCAATGACAAAATTTTATTTATGCGATTAACAATGGGATTCTAGCAGTAATACTAATAAACATGAACTAATTGCCGATCGAATTATTGTATCAAATATACAAATGAACTTTGGGGTAATGTTACACTTTTTTGATTTTTTGGTAAGGTAAAAAAGTGATCTATTTTTAACTGTCACGTGATACTTGGCACGGCAGCTTCAAAGATCGAGTCGATTCCGAAGTAGAAAAATAATATCTTTGCGGACTCATTCACTTGGTATTAATAATCAGTACTGTTTTCATAAAGAAAACAGTTTTTAACTTGAGCACAATTTTGACTGTCATAAAACTCTCTGTTGCCTTAACCTACCCGCATCAATCCCTTGATGTCCTGCCGCCGGTTCATCATGGCAGAGTCGAAGAACCTCTCGGCTCAACTCTATGGGGACAACCAGAACTTTCCTTTTCCCACCCTCTCCCCCATCTCTTTCCAAAGGACCTTTTCGTCGTCCAAAGGCAACAAACCCCTGTTGATATACTAATGCTTAACAGCCGGACTGGCTAGGAACAATTTGCCTTCGTCCGGCTCCACATCTCCCTGCAGCCAATCCAAGATCAAACTAAGCTCCGGGTCACTTAACTGGCTACAGCTCATCTCCTCGGGAGTGAGGCCCACCAAAGAAGGCGGGCCACCCGAACCTCCCGGGGAAATCCCCATGACACAGGCGAACTGAAGGTAACGACTTATCTGGATCTCCGACTGGCAGGGGCCATTCGGGCTGCTCTGACCCTCACAGTCAAATTCACTGATCCGACCCAGGAGCTACTTGGAGACGTAGCCCAGTGCTGCCTCGCTGATAGAGTGCAGGGCTTCTTCGCAGTTACCAATGATGGGACTATGTCCCTCTTGGATCTGTGAGAGCTCAGCACCTATCGCCTCCGCTGACGCATCAGTGTCTAACACAAACTCGCCCTCAGAAGTGGGAGGGCTAAGAGTAGAGGTGAAGTAAGGGCTTTCCGGAGAGCCTCAAAAGCAGTCCACTGCTCCGGTCCCCATACAAAAGGCTTTTTTCCAGTGACACTGTACAATGGTTGGGCAATCTGGGCAAAGCCGGCAATAAATCCCCTGTGGAAGAAACCGCTCAACATCCTTCACAGTGCCAGGCGTCGTCAACTCATTTACGGCCTCTATGTACTCATTCTCCATCTCCACTCTGGTCCTGCTCTCATTATGCTCTCATTGTGCTCTTTACAAGAACTCCACTCGTATACGGCACAGCTCGCACTTCTTGGGCTTGAACTTTATGTCGTATTAATGAAAGCGCTAAAACACTGTCCTCAGATTGGCTAGGTGATCCTCAAAGTCACGCCCAAGCACCAAGGCATCGTCTAGGAAGGTCAGAACTATGCTCCATATGAGCCCCCGCAGAACTAAGTTCATGGCTCGGGAAAAAGTTGCTCGGGCGTAACACAAGCCGAACCCATCCGCTGGAACTCAAACAGGCCGTATCGGGTGATGAAGGCGGTCTTCTTTCGGTCCTTAGAGCTTATCATAACTTGGTGGAAGGCGGAGTTCGCATCCAGCTTGGTGAACCAAATGTTCCCTGATACTGTGTCCAAACACTCGTCGATCAGCGTGAGAGGAAATACATCCTTTCTGGTAACGTTATTCAACCGGCAATAGTCAAAGCACCATAGGATTTGTCCGTTTTTCTTACGGATGAGCACCGGCGCGGACACCAACTCAGACAAAGAGGGCTGAATCACTCCAGCTTTCAGCATTTTTCTTGAGCTGCGACTCTTTTTAGCCCCACAAAGAATGCCGGTGTACTCCGTATACTCTCTTTGATGGGCGCCGCATCGCCAGTATCGATTTCATGCTCTAGAGCAGTGAAGTTACCAAAGTCAAATTCGCTCTGGGCAAATACATCCTGGAATTTTGACAACAAATCAGCCAGCTGGGACCGCTCCTCCTCACTCAGCTCCGAGGGGGATCGTTTTAACACGTCATGCAAATGGGCGGGCAGTTTAGGGTGGGTTCCCCCAGGCTCACAGTCAGCTAAACTCCGGGTTGACCTCCTAGGGTAGGGCGCAGACACATGCAAATCGGCCTCAACTGCCTCTCCCAGTAAGCTCCCCTTCTTCAATGTAATATCCTTCTCTGAGGCGTTCACCAGGCAAGCCATGGAGGCATCTACTGCGGTATGGTAAGTATGGGGCGTGAGCAACGCCTCTTACAACCCCTCTATTCCCGCAATGGTCATGAATTCAGAAAGGCTCCTGTCCATTGAAGGGGCACAATACAGCGGAACCGGCGCAAGCACAGACCTCGCGTACAAGCGTCATGCGAGCAACACTTTCCGTCTCACCCCTACCATAGGTCATCTGCATCTCTTCCCCACACAAGTTGACAATCCCAAGCTCCAGGTCTATCTTGGCTTTGCGTTCCAAAAGGATGTCCATTCCCAACAACATCCTGTCCTTGAGAGGGGCCACATAAAGGTCCACCTGATGAGTTTGCTGGCCTACACCAAGGTGAAATGGGCCGGCAACGAATCCCTTGAGATGCGCTCCACTTTCGGCTTGCAGCAAAGTGATCTGTCTCTTAAGGTTACTCCAGTGTCTTTCGGATCAGGTTCTTTTTTTACACGGCGTGCTAAATTTCTGGTTATAATTCTGGCACACAACAAGTGTTTTAAAATAATTATGGTGTGGTCAAAAGGTGGAAAATTTGTTAAAATATAGCATCTCCGTCGTTTAGAGGGATCGGAGAAAGCAAGGAAAGCGGCGAAATGTAAAAAGGTAAATGAGTGTGTAATATAATTGTACGTATTGTATGCATTCTCCTCCAACAATTACACTGCGTTTATGTAGCTTGACGACCTCATGTGTCCTCCGGGACAAGGCGAGGATAAGTAAGTCTTTGTGTAATTAAAACTACATAACACTGATTGGTGTTTAATCTACAGATAAATACGTAAAAAAAAAAATTGGGATAGAAAGTATTTGACACAAAGGGGAAGGGGGTACTACTGCACTCAACTATATGAGTTTTTTGACAGTCTCGACCTTAATTTTATATGTATCATACAGTTTCATTGAGTATATCAATTTAAGTGACTGTTAGATTGTGTCTTTTTGGTACATTTCATTTTTTTTCGAAAGTTTGCAAATGACAACTTGATAAATTTACATTTTCAATATGGGGGTACACATGTTTAAGAGACTATCAAGCAAAAACTAGGTCAATTTTGATAAACTATGTTTTTTTGTTAACACAATATGTAACTCGTAATAAATATTCTTTAAAAAATGTATGTAAACAAAATAACTTTTTTTAGAATTTTTCAAAAATATGCAAGGTAGTGGCAAGAAAAAATGTAATATCTGTGGAAAATCAATAATTTTTTTATGATTTAATGATAATCAATTGAATTGCTTAAATTATAACCTAACATGATGTATTTTGGTGCATAATTTAATAAATTATGAGATCATGCATTATGGTGTAGAACTTCCTCCCGAGAACACTCACTTCTGCCCCGGTATCCACCCCCGGTATCCACCACAGCTTAAATGGGGGCTCCCTGAATCCTTAGCTTTATTGTAAACGCAGTTCGTGGGCAAAGCTGACTCACTGTGACACACAACGCCCCCTTCATAGGGGATGCCTGTGGGTCCAAAGGCATCTGACTTCAATCCTCACTGTTTCAAGGGGGTTCGGACTCTGAGGTCCTTTCCTCCGTCGGCGCTCTTGCAGTTCCAGGCTGTGGTCTACTGGACTTAGGATCGCATCACCAGGAACCGGGGGTTCCTCCTCTTTTGTCAGCAGCTCCTCCTCAGAAAACGGTTTAGGTATGGGCTGATTCCTGAGACACACTCCGAATCCACCACTTCGCTTGGAATGCTGAGACAGGAGCGACGGGTTTCCCCCCACTGACCAAACTCCGGCTTTACACTCTGCAGGTCCTCTTGATTGCCGTCTGTTCTCTGCCTCTCAAACGCTACATTGCGGTCTGGCGTCAGTGTACGCACAGTCCATGATGACTGTTTGTCTCTCCCTCCCCTGCCGCAAGGTCTGGATCCTCCACGACCCATCTCATCTCGACGTCCACAATGGTATTGAGGGGGGCAGTCCCCGCCACAATTAACCACAATTAAACATTGGCTTGCCCTGGGCGCCACTTGCCCTCCTTGTGGATGAGCCGGCGGCAGCGGTGACATCGGGTTAGCTGGGGCCTTACTTTTCTCCCTCAAGGCATTTTCCAACTGCTGCATGCGGTCCCTAATCTCAATCTCTGCTTTACCATCCTTCTGGCTATCAATAGCTTCCTTGTCCCTATCACCCATGGCTCTAACTGCCTCCCGCTTAGACTTGGGGGGTCTGCTCTGACGGGAATTCTAGAAGTACTGCATGCGGTCGACTGCTTCCTCCACGGTCTTGGGTTGGCCATCCAAGGCGTACAAACCCGCCTCCCAGTCCTCGGCTCTATAAAACAGACGCGGTATTGCCTGGGTGTAAACTGGGAGCTTGGGGAATGCACGAGTAGCCAGGGTTAGCACTCGGTCAGACCACTGTCGTAAGGACTCACCACTATTCTGAGTCGTTGATTGGAAACTAAGTTGATTAGTGAGATCTGGTGCTGATTCTACTGTTAGCTGCACGAAAGTCGAACACATTTATTAAGGAAGACCTTTTAGTTGGACTTGCCATCATAGCTGGGATCCTTATATGTTGGTCTATTCCGGACGGTCGAGTTACTGGAACTGGCTGGCGGTACAGCATAGCCTTTGGAATTGTACCGCACCGCAAGTATCTTCACATCCCCAGGTGAGCCATAGGTCGCAACGGGCTTCTGCGAACATTCTTGGGAATGACAAGACCTTTCAGGTAGCCGCGCGTACTCAGGGAATGGTGAGACGCTGCGGATAACCGCCCGTATTCAGTGGGATGGTGAGACGCTGCGGATGACCGTGTGCATTCAGGGGGATGGTGAGACGCTGCGGATAACCGCGCGTATTCCGGGGGATGGTGTGACGCTGCGGATAACCGCGCGTATCCAGTGGGATGGTGAGACGCTGCGGATATCCGCGCGTATTCAGGGGGCTGCAAGACGCAGCGGAAGTCCGCGCGTGACTTGCAGGGGGAAGTACATCTCTGGCTGGGGGCTCATACGCATATGGTACTGGGATGTACGAATGGTCACCTGGGAGATGCAGTTCCCCAGACAAGGACTCATGATACTGTGCTTGACTTGTACTATTCTACCTCCCTTTTCTCCCAGGATTTTAGGGCTGGTAGGGGGCCTCAGGCGGTGGGACCGCATAACCGATAAAATACTGGTACCGTCCCGTCATTGTACCCCTCTGCTCAGTAAAATACTGATCGTCCCGGGGCTGGGGTGTGGGGTAATAATAGCTGGGTGCGATCGGCTGGGTTACAGCAGTGAACATATGCAGACCAAAAGATCCCTGTGAGGTATCGACCAAGGACTCCTGGACCCTAGGGGCAAGGTACTTCCCCCAGGCGAAGGATGGTGAGGCACCACATGGGGTGGGGTCACTACCGGACATGGAGTTACAATTCTCTGGGGCAGGCGTAGGCTGGGCTTGTGAGGATTGAGGTTGAAAATCAACAATCTGGAATGTATGCGGCAAATCAGCAGGCTGCCCATGGCTTTCATTAGCAATGATTGGGGGTTGGTTAGTGGGACTAGTAGGGTTATAGCTAGGGGGCTGGGGTGTAGGCTTGTGTGCGGGCCTTACAGGCCCGGCGGGCATGGGGTTGGAGGGGGCTGGGGTGTTGGGGGGATCAAGGTCTAAAAGGTGGTGTCTCAGGTCCCCTTGAACATTAAGCGGATGCACCGGTGCAACTCCAATGCTATCCACAGGCCCTAGAGTAACAGGATCATTCCTTACAGTTGGGTCACTCCTAGGGGTAAGGGCCACATGGAAACGACGTGACATGGGGATCCCTACATAATCGCTAGGCGGGACAAATTTCCGATGACCAACTGGTGAACTACATCTTACTGGAAAGCTTAGGTACACCCCAGGCTGAATAATGGCTGGCCCAGGCACAACAGAGTGTGCCACATTGACCTCTGGCTCCCTTACTGTACCCTGAAAACCCCCCACCCACACTGGGGATAGCATACCTACACCCCTGGAAAGCGTGGTAGGCCGGCAGCCTGACCTACCCTAACAGTACTAGGCGCACAATAACCCACATTGCCCGGAGTTCTAACACCTACTGTATCAGCGCCATGATTTCTTTCATTTTTACATTCAAACACCTCATCGGGCGTTAAAGTGTCGTCTAACCCCAAGGCTAGAAAAGCCTCTTCAAATGAAACATTCATGTCGAGCGAATGGAATAATACACAAAACGTTCGAAGTCAAAAACATCACAGGCTATGCGAGAAAATGCAAAAAATTATGCTAAATCCAAAGAATAATACCTATCAACTATAATATGAAAACTGTCAATGGAAAAAAAAATATGCACAAAATATGCAAAGGTGAAAAATTCTCGAAATTAACCTTACAGTCCTGAGCACGTGGTGGCTCCCAAATTGGCGGCTACACCCGTATATCTACAAAGAAGGCCTAATAAACAGCTATGACACTTTGCGGGGAAAAACAAAATCCTATCTATATATAAACCGTGAGTTCAGGGCCGCGAGTTAGGCGCCAATATAGTGTTTCTACCTATCACTAACTATTGTATTTACACGTGGGTTGCTCAAAACTCACATATACATCTTCTCTAGCTGCTGTCGTATTCTGGAAAAATCATCGGGTCCAATCCCCGTTTCGCTGGCGCAGGGGTTCCCGCCATATGACGTCACGAGCTACCAGGTAACTCTGCTAGGGACAAATACCACAACATTTTCAAGTTTTTGAAAGGGTGTACTTAAAACAACATCAATTCTTTCCTGCAAATGATAATTCAAATTTGACATTTGCTTTTAAAATTGCAAACCTTCTTTTCTGACATGTGTTTAGCATTCTGATTAAGAATGTCACAATAAATGTATATACACTCTGCAAGAATAAAAAGTATTTTGCTTAGAGGGATATACATGTACCCACATCAACCTAAAATAAAATGGAATACAAGCCTGTACCTTTTTGTGATTGAAAATATTACTAATACTAGATGATTACCCACGCAAGCGCGGGAATTAACATTTTACACATTATCATGATATAATGCTTAATATATTGAACAATATTTTTTGTGCATTTTTGTATATACTTTGTCCGATTTTTCCTTATCTTCCTATTCTTTGAAATTGAAATAAAAAACAAACTGCATTGTTAGATATTTAGAGGAGCGGGCAGGGATGAAAAATCTAAACTGAAATGGATAATATATACATGTACGTGACCTTAATCCTGTTTGTTGCAGCTGACTGAAAAAAATAAACTTTTTTTGCTGTATCTATTTTATGTATTTAGTGTATCTCTCTCTAAATTTGGTTCTTTAGGTCAAATTCCAATATAATTTCTATCACTCTCCCAAATAAGAATTTAAAATAAAAGACTTTTGAAAAACAATCTGGAGAGGGTGGGGACATCCCCATTAAACTTCCCCGTTTTATGCATACATCATTTATCCATATAGACGTAGAATACAAACAATAATCTGTTCATCTATGTTTACAAATTAATGACTAACGTTTACAACCAATCTATCGTGGTATGTATATGTATGAAATTAAAACACGCTAGATTATGCATTATTATCCATTTGCATGCATATTTTTCACCAAAGTTGTCAGATTCAAAGTATCTGCCCGATGGTTAACTCGCCCTACACTTTCCACCATAATGTCAATTAGTCAACCCATTTCTAGGCACACCGTTCTGGAAAGTTTTTTCCGTTAATACTAAAATATCGCATTAATTGTTCCATTTTATTTATCAACTTCCGTATCAATCGAAGTCCAATCCAAGGTATTTGCCTGCGATGCATGGTGATGAACTCGTCCTACACTTTTCGTTAATTAGTCAATTCGCGTTCTTGGTTACCCCGTTTCTGGAAAGTTCTATCCTATTCTCTCACCAGAGGTCGTGCTTCGCAAGCGAATGAGTATCAAAACTAAAATCGCCCACTAAAGAAACGAATTGACTCATTTTATTTATTCAACATTTGTCAAATCTTAACTTCTATGTATTCTCTAAATAGGCTCACAGTAAATATATTCACTATTGACGTAATCATTCAATATTATTTCATTGCAATTATATATTTTGATCGAGACTATCCCTGACTTGGATCCGCCAAAGCGTGTCCATCACCTTACTCTCATTTTTACTATTTCGGGCTTGTTTATCGAAAATGAAAGTAGGTTTTTGATTAATTTCACAATAATAATTTATCAGTTAAAATTCAATTATACCTTACGGACATCATCACACATGTGCAGGGGCGGGGGGGGGGGGGGGGGGGGCCTTCTCTGTCAGTAAGTGTAAGATATGGCCAGGCAAAAATAAAAATCTTTCGAACAACTTTTATTATTGTAAAGTTTAAAATGCTCTTAAAATTAGAATTCGGTTTCTAAATTAGTGGTATACAGGGTCATTTTGAAAAGCAAATATAAATTTATTTCATGTTCATTAATTTCTGTTGCCGAATGAAATATTCCATGCATGGTTCGTGTACTTCTTTTGAGACGATCGTGTTACAAAGAACCAGATACTCTACATAATTTAGGAATAACAAATCATGCTTTGAATCATTAAAGAAGCTGTCAATGCCATTAATTATAAATTGCATTGTTAACTTGTAGTGTTTCTGGTTCAGAGTCAACTTATGAAAAATCTCTGAGGGGGTTGATCAATAAATAATAGTTGTCATTTTAAAGGGGTGATTTTGATGGTAATATGATAAAGTGGGTATCTATGGAAAATTAAGGCCATTTCAAAGAGTCGAGATGAATTTATCTAAATACTAAATGTCTGAGTGGAGGTAAATGGTTGATTACTGATATAAGTTTTTAAAAGAAAGGTTAAGCCGGTGATTAAAAAATGAGAGATGTTGAGCATTGTGTTCCGTGAATGTTTTGTTGAGATAGTATGTTCACCAAAAATTAAACCTTAAAGGCAGATACCTGGTTGATTGAACGCGCAAAAATAATTATATTTAATGAAAAGGAACGAAGATCGATAATGCTGAACATGCGAAAAAACTTTGCTTCTGTTAAGAAGGTTATGGTCGAGATTTTGATAATAAAAGGACCCCGAAGGCTTTTGAAAATTGATACATGAATTCTTTTAATGATGCAAGATAACATAGGTTTGGCAAGATGTAAAGATTTGATCTTTACGTTTTGGTTTTTCCGACAAAAAAATGTACTGAACAGTAATTATAAATGCAATATGAATTAATACAGTCAGTAATCTTAAAGTTCTTGTCCTAGTCTGTCAAATAATGACGCAGTTTTTAAACATTTAAAGTATGCTTTGACCTCTCCAAATTTAAAACTAAAACATTCTCTTCTTCTTTTAAAACAATTCAAAAGGGTGGAAATTTGTATCTCTACACTGCTGTTATAATTATAACAAAAATGTTTAAATTGAATAAGTCAACTCTGTAGAACATGAACACATAAGAAACGAAACTTTGACAGAAACCAAACAAGAACGTACCTATTCTGTATGCTATTTAAAGAGAGGCGGGTTTATCGGGAAAAGAATACATTTTACGCTAAGTTCATGCACACACATAAGTGTATTTCTTTAAGGGATACATTAAGCATTAGAATTAAGAAGACAAGGAAAGGTAAGTTGTTTCTTCGTATTTAGATACATAACTTAAATAAATGATTAAATCAAGTTTCCTCTTTACATATTTCCATGCACGTTTAAGTGAAGAAAACAAATTTTGAAGTATTTTCAATAATTACAATTTCTTTAAAGGTACAGTGTTTACTTGTTATAAAACAACAGCCAATGGGAGGCAAAGGTAATATTTTGTTAAAATTATATGGTATTCATGTATTGACGTAATTCAGGTATTTTTTCTGAAATAAAAATTGTTCATGTAAAATTCATGCAACGTGCTAACAGCTTTCTAATATTGTATATTTCATGTAGGTATAGTCCACTAATGTATTTTCCTTAGGCGGTAATGTTAATGTTAGAGTTTATAGCTCCGGTGTAAAGAAGAATAATGACCCCGTAGAATAATGACCGGGGGTCATTTTTCGACGTAGAATAATGACCCCCCTTGCTGTAGAATAATTGGCTTTTTGTGAAGAAAAAAGACCCAGGGGTTATTTTTCTTCATGTTAAACATGAAGAGATATGACCTCCGTAATAAAATGACCCCCGCTGTAAACAAGAATAGAAATGGATTACCCCGTATCGAAGATATCTGACTTTGAAATTACTTGGATTTTCACACTGTTTAGCTGATTTTGAAGTTATAAACACCGAACTTGTAAAGAAATCGCTGTATATAGTTTAACATATCCGTAGCAAACACACACAAACACACTGACATTGCCACAAATTGATTCTTAACAGTTATTTTCCTCTTTCGTCGACATATGGCGGGAAATGACGCTGCACTTGTGTAGAAATCTGCTGAACTATTTCATGTATCAAACTTGATACTTTTCCATGAATAATTCTTACCAATATTTTATATAGCCCTATTAATTAAAAACAATGTTTTATTTACAAAATTTATGCACAGCTTGCTAAACTTTATTTTATAGCGATTTTAAAATTGCATCGCCACCAAATTGCAAGGTCTACACGTGTGTGTTCAGAAATCTGTGCAAGTTTTGCTACTGTTGCAAAGCCATTCCGTATTTTAAAAAAGAGAACAAAAGAAAACAAATTCATACCCAATGAGGAAATTGTGTGATAATTAACGAACAATAATCATGAAAGAATAATTGTAGCAATAATATAAGCAGTATTCATTTGATAATGAATTGTCAATCGAAGAATGATATATATTTTCGTGAAAAGACTAAGGAGGCAGATAACGTAGGAATATAAATACTTATTTACATTTCTGGAGGAAAGTGGTTTTAAAAAAAATCATTTTAATATGTTATTTTCGTTTTCTTCTACGTAATACATGTACATCGATATTCAAACATTTGTTGTAATGTTGTAATTGTGATCATTAATAGACTTTATTTTTTTAGCACAAATTTGTGAAGAGAACCTGATTGTAGTAAATCTTAAATAGATAATTAACACTAAATGAATATAATAAGAAAAGATTATATCTAAAAGCGTTGATTAGGGGTTTGGGCTCATTTTAGGGGTTTATATCCGCCTTGATTTTGATCACACGAAGTTAAAAACACACGCGTTAATTAGAGGAAGTTTCTTAATATTTATAACAAGGATCTGAGGGCTTCTATCATATCTAAATGTGTCCATTTAGCTCACTAGAACTTTGTCATTTTTTTTTAAAACTCTTCACAACGATATTGCGGTGAATGGTGGGCCGTTATCTCCCTTTTCTTTAAGTTTAACATCAAACGAATTACAGGGCAGTGCACGATACCTATAGGGCTATTATTTCCAAGTCTAAAATTGGGTTGTACGGGTACCACTAGGTGGTTCTGAGGGGTTTATATCTCCCTAGATTTTAATCACACGATCTTTACTGCCTCCGAAGTTGTCAATGCTCCTACAAACTATTAATGCATTAATCATCTTGATATTAATTAAACTATGCCGATGATTAAGTAAAATTTATTTTCTGTTCGAGTACTCTCAGTACTTTTGATTTTCCTTTCTGTCAGTTAGCTTCTACTGGATTAAGGGTGATGTGCGGCCATCTTGTACATTTGAGGATAAGAATGTATGTAAACATTTCTTGAATCGGCTTGCTTCTGCCCGAAACTGGCCAAAACTGTTGCCAAAAGATACAAAAGCAATAAATATGAAGTCCCACGTGTCATTTTGTTTGCATACAATAAAAGGGCAATGCCTTTTTAATCTCTTAGAACAGCTTTCGAACTGCACAGCTATAGACTTATTTTGAAGATTTAAAAATCTGAAAAAATATGAAGGGGGTTCATTGCTGTCCTCTCTACAACCATTTGTTTTAAGATGGTATGGGACACTTCCGTGTTGTAGTGTATTGTTTATCGAAATAAACAATAAAATAAAGTGTAATTACATAAGTAGTTTCTTTCCCAATAGTGTCAGCTAACAGCGTAGCGCAGTGGGTTAGAGGGTTTACTACGAATCTGTAAGTCATGAGTTCGAATCCCGCAGGGGATTTTACATTTTGTTTATCTTTTCAAATATTTTTAAAAGCTATTTTTGGTTTAAAATGGTAAAATTTGAAAATTCTAAAGCGGTGAAAGTATTTCAATTATAATGCACTTTAATTTACATTAATATCGACAGATGTCCCATACCACCTTAACAAATCCTGCTGCACAGTAAAAAATATTACAAGTCATTGCATGAATTTCCCTCCCGTATTCAATTCAGCCGGTGCATCTCTCTATATCCATTCAATTCAGCTCAATAGCTCTGCATCAGCTGAAGGCGCATCCATTTTGAATACTCTTCCTGTTGTTGTTTGTATTCATACGCGCCGCTTCATTTACATTTTTACATTTTTTATCAATGACACTTCACATATTTTGATTTAAAAATGTTTTATTAAATGATAGGAAATGAATTTAATAATTTTCCTATTGATCGACGTATCAAAGGAAAAATTGACCGTAAACTTTTTCATCAATGCGCTACGCGCATTGAGAAAGTTTTCTAGTCAATTTTTTTCATTGATATTCCCGTTATATAAATTGTGTTCAATCAGAACAGATATGAAAAGTAGACCCAGAAAAAATTTTATTGATGCAGGTATCAAAGAATTTTTTCGACCAATCAGTAGCGCCAATATCTTAACAAACTAATAAATATTAAACGATACGTCGATCAATAGAAAAATTAGTAAATTCATTTCTTAAATGAATTATAATTTCTGTTACTTTCTGTAAACTGCAGTAAAAATTACAATATTGTAAAGACTATTTCACAAATAATAAAAAATCATACTAAAAAACTTTAATCTATAAGGAGGTCATTATTCAACAGGGGTCACTTTTCTTCATGAAGAGTGTGCTCATTTTTATGAAAATGACACTTATTCTTCAGACAAAAAGGTCATTTTTCTACGTAGAATAATGACCAGGGGGTCATTTTTCTGCGTAGAATAATGGCCGGGGGTTCATTATTCTACGTCGAAAAATGACCCCCTGTCATTATTCTACGGGGGTCATTATTCTACTTTACACCGGCCCTAATTTTTGTTCAGCAACATGAATTGAAATGGAAACTCTTCTTGTCTCCTGTTTAATTTTATGATGTGGTCAGACTCGTTTTCCGGCAAAACGCCCCCGTAAAAAAAAACTCGGGAAATAAAAGTAAGGAATTTTCCAGATTTGAAAAGGATTAACAATTTTGATTATTTCGTTCAAATGATAATTCAATTTTCACACTTGTTTTTAAAATTTCAAATCCCCTTTCTGACATGTATAAATCATTCTCATATCAAATATTTCAAGCAGCGGCGTCATATGACCCAATTATATGTATATGTGAACCTAACATATCCAGGCCGAATGCTTTATTAACGCGCGAAGCGCGAAAAGGGATAGGTGGGGGAGGGGGTACCCCCCTTTAGCGGAGTAAAGGGGTAAGGAGTGTCCTCCCCCTATATTTTTTTTTTCAAAAAGAACGCAAAAGTACGACTCCTGAGAGCAAAACTCTTTCAAGAGCTACAGTTGATATTTTTTTTTTGCGTCCATTAAGATTCTGATGACTTCGTCGAAATTGATTCTGAAAACTTTGTGGACATGCATTAGAGCAATTGTCAACTTTGTTTTCACACAAGTTATAGATTATATGTTGCGGCAATTGCATTTCTACCGAAATGCAACGCCATTGTCAGACAAGAAAGCATACTCTGGAAGTATAGAAACTATTTCGCTTAAAGACACTACTTTGTTGTCCTATGGATTCTAAAAATAGTAAGAATGATATATAATATACCTATTTATTACATACTTAGTAATGAATACAGGGATTTTGCATATGCGATACAGCTAACCTTATAATGCGCTCATCAACTTCCAGGGCTGATATCGATCTGCAAGGCTGATACGGGTCCTTATTACACCCCTTTCGGAACTCCTCTGGTTTTTCCCCTTCAGAATTAGGTAAAAATTCAAGACAATGATCTATACGGTACAAAACAACGTCTGACGTAATTCACACATTATTACGTCTTGATTGAACTGAGACATAGGAAATATCTTAGATGTTATTACTAAGTATGTAATAAATATAATAATACACACCCTTTCCATATTACACCCTGTATCAGCCCGAGAAACAAATATCAGCCGGAGGGCTTAATGGCTGATATTGGTTTCTCGGGCTGATACAGGTTGTAATATGGAAAGAATATGTATGTGTTATTTTGTATGTATTATGCTTATATTTGCTTTCTGGTATTAATACTGTAAATAACTTAACATGCATGGCATCATACACAAAGATAATTATTTTACCTTGAAACAGAAAGACAGATAAAAGAACCAAAAATATATTACAACCTAAATTTAGCCATCGATCGTGGGGGCATACACATATCTAACGAATAAGCCAAGAAACAATTGTGAGCAGATTATGACTTCCTTTATACAATGGACGAAATAAAGTTTGACTTGTATCGGCTTTTATGTATTTTCAGGTTAAATTAAAACAAAATGTTCCACAACTATGTGAGCAAAAATAATCTTATATAAATTAGTGATTACAAACAAAACAGATTTTAAATTGTTAGATCATGTAAGACATGTTCACTCATATTTAATGGGCTTTTTTTCCGCATCACATAATTTTCGCATGCATACAACTAAATTTGTATGAGGAGCAATGACTAAAACAAGACTATGCTTTCAATCATGGGTTTTTGTTAAAATAGTGCATGGGTTTCAAATATGTTGATAAGCTTTTTGCAGTACAAGTTTTTTTTATTTCTTAATGTTGTTTTTTGTATTTTTTGTAAATTTCAAAGTTACATTATAGAAAAAGACCATATTAATATCTCAAGTTTATCTCATCATATTTTTGTTTAATCAGAGATCAATTTGATTCTATTTAACTAAACATCAATAAAGTGTATGCTAAACGATATGAAATGCGTGTTTTAAAGATATTTTAATATAATACTTTAGTGTTTTTTTTTTAATCCAGGTCAGAACCTAACTGATATTGAATTAGAGGAAGTCAGTAAATATATCGGGTCAAACTATCAGTTAGTAGGAGTAGCACTAGGGTTGACAACAGTTCAGATAGACCAAGTTCTAATGACAAACCCTTTTTGTGGTCGAACACTGATTTTTCGGATGCTTGTTGCCTGGAGAGACACCGTTAGAGAAGCTACAGCAACAAAAGAAAAACTTATTACTGTTTTGAAAAAATATATCAGCATGACAGATGTTGAAAAAATACAACAAATGTTTCAACGTAGAAACGTAGATAAACATACATGTATATCAATCAGAAACTCACGCATTTTTTAAATTTCATTTTCATTCTACCTTTGTGCGTAATCCAAATGTTTGGTTTTTTAACAAAAGAGTTTTGTAAATGATCGATGAGAAGGTAATTAAATCAATGAGATTCTTTTTTATTGTAAAAGCAGCTATCAGTTACGTCAAAAGGCCTGGATTTTAATTTATGAGGATGGTTTTAATAGAGTTTAGAAGCAATGGTCTATGTTTAATTGTAAGAAATACAACTTAAAATATGGTGGAATACAATACTGGACATTTTTGTGATCGTGAATATTACTAATATAGACTGTGCCAATTCCTCTGTTGGCATATTGAAGTTTAAAGAACAAACTTGGTTTTTGAGCAGTTTCTTCTAAAGGAACAATTTGTTAAAATAGATAAATACATTGTATTTAACTATAATGTACAAAAACATACAAAATAATTAGTGTAAGGGGCTTTTAAACACTTTGTAACTGATAACTCTTTAATAATTTCACAAGTTTTTTTCTAATAGCTAAAGATGAACTTTTTTAATAAGGATCAGTCGTGAAATTCCAAAAAAAAAAAAAACAACTCCAAAAACCCAACTTCAACACAAGGACCTGTATTTATAAGGGTACCATAAACCAATCTTTGCTCTAGTTATTTCTTCTTCTTTTTTTTGCTAGCTAGTTTGTTTGAATGTCATATAATAAATAGTAATTGCAGAATTTGTTGGAAATTTGTTTTACTTAGACATCAAATCAAGTGATTACCCTTTCCGTATATGGTAATCAATCGCATCGAAAATATTGTTTTGAATTTGTCCCGATCATATGATTAAATTTTAATAAATCCTTGAAATAGAAATATTTCACAAATAAAGACGTCTGTTGGCTTCTAGTTTAGATTTTTACCATTATTAGTGATATTAAATGAAATAGCAAGTTTGAATTTTTTAAGTGTGATTAAAAAAATTGCTGGTTTTGATAATGCATTTGGGACTCTTGTCATGGAAATATCACAGGCCTTCATTTGACACAATAAAAATGGAACTCACCTTCTGAATCATTGTTAAAATGTTTTAATATATTTTCTTGATATCTAGAAAACACTACGAATTTTGATATGCATGTCGCTGAGAAAGCTGCAAGAAAAATGGTATCTTTCTACGCATATTGATATTTCCGTATGGCTGATGTGCAGGGGAAAAGCTCTTATTTGTAACTAGGTGCAGGTATATGGCTAAGCAAAAATAAGTCTATCGAATATTTTTTTTTATTGTACATGTAAAGTTTAAAATGCTCTCATAATTAGAGTTCGGTTTGTAAATTAGGGGTATTCAGGGTCATTTCGAAAAGCGAATATACTGTAGATTCCTTATTTTACGCGAGCATAGAATTCTTCGATTTAACCGTTTTCTGTCAATTCGCGAAAACAAAAAATAGCGAATGCTGAATTAGGGTCTTCCGTTTCCGACGGAAGACCCTCTTGTTTTTCTACTGTTTCTTTCTATTATTATTAGGGTCTTCCGTTTCCAACGGAAGACCCTCTTGTTATTCTACGGTTTCTTTTTCTTTATTATTATTATTCTTTTTTTTCTTTTTCTGACTTTTTTGGAGCGTTATTTCTCAAAAACTATTCAACCGATTTGCACGAAATTTTCAGGACTGATTAAGCATCATCGGCGCTACATATTGTCAAATTTTCAAATGATGACGTCACTTCCGGTTTCAGATATTGACGATTTTGTAAATTTTTAAGGGTCATTTTGTCCACGCATCTTCTCCGAAACTAATCAAGATAGAAGCTTGAAATTTTTCCAGGATTGTAGAGTAAAGTCTGAAGTTGTACCCCCCTGCTTCCAATTATTAAAAATGCGCAAGGCCTCGAAGCTCGCCTGAACCTGAAAATTAGGACCAAATTTTTTCACGAAATTTTCGAACATTTTCTCTAATATCTTTTGATGTATAAATATTTTGTTAAAACATGTAATGCAAAAGTTGTTTCAATTTCAACGGGCTTTCATTTGATATCAAGAAAAAAGGGCTGGCTCCTCAAATTAGGGGCCAAGAGGGCTCTAAAGTCTTTTTGCAATAACTCTTTACTGAACAATAATTTGTTATCAATTATAGAAGCAAAAATGTTTATTGTACAGCTGTTTATCTATACAGTACCACACCTTAATCATATGTTACGTAATTAGGGGTTTCAAGGGGCCAGAAGTCCAAAACTTTTATCATTAATATCTAGAAAAGGAGAAATATTTTGAAAAGCATTGTAGAACAAAAAATGCTTAAAATAATGTTCTCAACAATATGCTACCTAAAAAAAATTTGTTGATGGCCCCATTAAGGAGTTTAAGGGTCGGCCCCTAAAACACATTAGTTCAGATATCTCTAGAACGGTCAACAATTCCTGAACACTTGTTGAACAAAATATGTTTATATTTGCGAGATCTTTCTTTTGATATCAAGAAAAAAGGGCTGGCCCCTTAAATTAGGGGCCAGGAGGGCTCTTAAGTCTATTTATAATAACTTTTTACTGAAAAATAATTTGTTATATATTATAGAAGCAAAAGTATTCTTTGTACAGTTATTTATCTATACAGTACCATACCTAAGTCATATGTTACGTAATTAGGGGTTTCAAGGGGCCAGAAGTCCAAAACTCTGATCATTAATATCTAGAAAAGGAGAAATATTTTGAAAAGCATTGTAGAAGGAAAGTTGCTCAACATAATGTTTTTAACATTATGATACCTAAAAAAATTTTGTTGGTGGCCCCATTAAGGAGTTTGAGGGTCGGCCCCTAAAACACATTAGTTCAGATATCTCTAGAACGGGCAACAATTCGTTAACACTTGTTGAACAAAATATGTTTATATTTGCGAGACCTTTCATTTGATATCAAGAAAAAGGGGCTGGCCCCTCAAATTAGGGGCCAGGAGGGCTTCAAAATCTTTTAATAATAACTATTTACTAAAAAATAATTTGTTATACATATTTGAAGCAAAAATGTTCAACTTATTAAGCTTAATTCAAATCTGAAATCCGTTTTAAAATCGGACGATGTATTACAGAGATATAGGGGTTTAAAATTTTACTTTTCCGGAAATTTTGATTCCACATTCTTGGTTAAGAAAATAGTGTTACGTTCAAAGTTAAATAAACTCGTACCTAGAATGATTCGATATTTGTTAAGTCGTTCTTAAACACATTCGGATTTTTTTGTCAAGTCGTTCTTGAAATCGTTAAGGTTTTTGTTAATTCGTACCTAAAGTCATTCGGATTTTGTTAAGTCGTACCAAGAATTCTTCGATTTTTTTTATATCTTTTTGTTTTAATTACTCGTGGTATTGGTTTTAGAGCTCTGCTTCTTACAGGAACATCTAGCTTGTCTTTCGACATTAACGGAAGACCCACTCGTTGCTTTGCAACGAGCTTTGCTCTAGTTATTCTTAATATTCTTTTTCTGCCTTTTCTAAAGCTTTATTTCTTGAAACTATTCATCCGATTTGCACCAAATTTTCAGGACTTATACAGCATCGGAGGGGACAAATGTTTTCAGTTAAATTTTTTGATGACGTCACTTCCGGTTTAAGATATTGACGATTTAATGAAATTTTAAGGGTCATTTTGTCCACGCAACTCCTCTAAAACTATTCACGATAGAAAGTTGAAATTTTCAGAGATTGTAGATGAAAGTCTGTAGATGTACCGCATTGTTTTAAAATATGGATAATACGCAAGGCGTCGAAGCTCGCCTGAGGTCGAAAATTGGCACCAATTTTTTTCACAAAAATTTTGCACATTTTCTGAAATATTTTTAAACCTGTAAATATTTTGTTAAAACATATAATGCAAAAGTTGTTTCAATTTCCACGGGCTTTCATTTGATATCAAGAAAAAGGGGCTGGCCCCTCAAATTAGGGGCCAAAAGGGCTCTAAAGTCTTTTTGCAATAACTCAATTCTAGAAGCAAAATGTTCATTGTACAGCTGTTTATCTTTACAGTATCATACCTAAGTCATATATTACGTAATTAGGAGTTTCAAGGGGCCAGATGTCCAAAACTTTGATAATTAATATCAAGAAAAGGAAAAATATTTTGAAAAGCATTGTAGAACAAAAAATGCTTAGAATAATGTTCTCAACAATATGCTACCTAAAAAAATTTGTTGGTGGCCCCAGTAAGGAGTTTAAGGGTCGGCCCCTAAAAAACATTAGTTCAGATATCTTTAGAACGGTCAACAATTCCTGAACACTTGTTGAACAAAATGTGTTTATATTTACGAGACCTTTTATTTGATATCACGAAAAAAGGGCTGGCCCCTAAAATTAGGGGCCAAGAGGGCTCTAAAGTTCTTTTATAATAACTCGTTACCGAAAAATACTTTGTTATTAATTATAGAAGCAAAAATGTTCATTGTACAGCTTTTACAGTACCATACCTAAGTCATATGTTACGTAATTAGGGGTTTCAAGGGGCCAGAGGTCTAAAACTCTGATCATCAATATCTAGGAAAGGAGAAATATTTTGAAAAGCATTGTAGAAGAAAAGTTGCTCAGAATAACGTTTTTAACAATATGATACCTTAAAATTTTGTGTTCGTGGCCCCGGTACGGAGTTGAAGGGTCAGCCCCTAAAACACAGTTGTTCAGATATCTCTAGAACGGCTTACAATTCGTGAACACTTGTTAAACAAAATATGTTTATATTTGCGAGACCTTTCATTTGATATCAAGAAAAAGGGGCTGACCCTTCAAATTAGGGGCCAGTAGGGCTACAGAATCTTTTTATAATAACTGTTTTTGAGAGATAATTTGTTATTAATCATAAAAGCAAAACTACGAGCTTATTAAGCTTAATTTAGAACTGAAATCAGTTTTAAAATCGAACGATTCATTACAGAGATATAGGGGTTTAAAAATAGATTTTTCCGGAAATATTGATTCCGCATTCTTGGTTAAGTTCAAAGTGAAATTAACTCGTACCTAAAATAATTCGAAATATGTTAATTCGTACTTGAACACATTCGGATTTTTTTTGGTCAGGTCGTTTTTGAAATCGTTAGGGTTTTTGTTAGGTCGCACCTACAATCATTCGGATTTTGTTAAGTCGTACCAAGAATGTTGTTTACATATGTCCAAAATATAAAATCGCGGTTTTAAAATTCGCGAGATGTGCTTCTCGCGATTTTACGCGTATATATTAATTACTCGAGTTTAATTAGGAGTATAAAGTAGATGCATTTCAAATTCAGTGATTTGTAATGCCGAATAAAATATTTCATGGTCCATTTACTTCATTTGAAACGTACCTGTTCTAGAACTACAAACTGTGGATAATTTAGGAGGGAGTAGCAAATCGTGTTTTGAATATTTAAAAAGCTGACAATGTCATTATAATTTGCATTGTTAACTCGGAGAGGGTTTTAAGAGGGTTAATTAATAAACAATGCCTTCCAAATCATTTACAGATATTGTTTTGTGCCGTAATTACATTGTATAGAACAACACGTTGAGAATGTATGATGTTGGAACATAAACCTAGAAAAATAGTACCTTTATATCTTGTTTTATTTCAAAGATAGGGGTGATTTTGATAGTACTATGACAAAGTAGGTCTCCGTGGAAAAATACTATTTCAAAGAATCGAGAACAAATGTTCTAAATACTGAATGTCTTAATGGAGGTAGAGGGTAGGTTACTGATATTAGTTTAAAAAAAAAATAAAATAACAGCCGGGGGTTAAAAAATTGAGAAATGTTTGAGCATTCTGTTCCGTTAAGATTTTGTTCAAATATTATGTTCACCAATAAATAAAGGGACCTGGACACGATTTTAAATAAAAAAATTATTATTTTTTTAATTTAATGTATAAAATGGTTTACTTGTGCATTTTGAAAGATTGACCAGAATTTGAATGTTAGCTGTCAAATGTTAAGTTAGATACATACATAAGAATTCATTGTTATGTAAACAAAGCTTGAGTTTTATATTTGTTTACAAATAATGTAAAGAAATTACCATTTAATTGACAAAATGACTCGTGGCAAATTAGGTAAACTGATTCAGTGTATTAATAAATAATATTATCAACAAAAAAAGCACCTTTTCATTGAAATTGAAATTGAAAATTGTATTGAAATATATATCAATACAACACATATTTAAGCAATAACAAGACTCGAGCATTGTATACAAAACAAATAATTTCAAACTCTGTATCTAGCTTGTTACTCGATATTTGACTTTCAAATTTTGAGGAAGCATTAACAATATCCATATAAACAATTCTAGACATTAAAAATGGAAAAGTAAATTTTGAAAATTTTGAGTTCAAATCGTGTCGAAGTCCCTTTAAACATTAAACTCAGATAACTGGTTGAATAGACGCACTAGAATATATCTTGCTGAACATACAAAATCACAAATAAAACCCTGTGTTTCTGTTAGGAAGGTTAAGGTTTATCTTTTTATTAAAAGGATCCCGAAATCTTTTGAAATTTCATATCTGAATTCTTTAAATGACGCAAGATAACATAGGTTTTGCTAGATGTGGAGATTGGATCTTAGCGTTTTGGTTTATCCGACGAAATGTAGTGAGCAGTAATTATCAATGCAATATGAATTAAATCAGTCAGTAATCTTAAAGTTCTTGTCCTAGTCTGTCAAATAATGACGCAGTCTTTAAACATAAAGTAATGTGTTGACCTTTTTTAACATCAAACTTACAGATTTTCTTTTTTCTTTCTTAACATTTCAGAAATGGGGAAACTTTGTATCTTTACACTGCTGTAATAATTATCAAAAAAATATCTTAAATTTGAATAGGTCAAATCAACTCTGTAGAACATGAACACATAAGAAACGAAACTCTGACAGAAGCCAAACAATGACGTACCTATTTGTTATGCTATTTAAAGAGAGCTGGGTTTACCGGGACAGGAATTTCGTTAAGATTATTCACACACAAAAGTGTGTTTCTTTAAGGGATACATATAACATTAAAAACAACGAGACAAGGAAAGGTAAGTTTGTTTCTTCATTTGTCTGATACATAACTTGAGGACATGATTAAATCAAATTTCCTATTTACATATTTCCCCGCTTGTTTAATTTCAGAATTTAAAACATTTTCGCGTGAAGAAAACAAAATTTGAAGAGAAAGTGTTAATGAGTTTCTTCAATCTATTACACTTTCTCCAAAGATAAGTTGTTTACTTCTGACAAAAATAGAGCCAATGGGAAGCGAAGGTAATATAATTTAGATAAAAATTATATGGTATTTCATGTAGTGCCGTGATTAAGATATTTTTTTTCCGAAATGAATAATATGTTCATACGTTATTCAAGCAAAAATCAAACAGCTTTCTAACATGTTATATTTCATGTTGGTAACTATAATACACTAATGCATTTTCCATAGGTGGTAATGTTAACATTAGGGTTAACAGCTCCGGCCATATTTTTTGTTCAAGAACGATGTACCATTGAAATGAAAGCTCTTTAAAATGTCTCTCTCCTGTTAAAATTTGTGGTGTAGCCAGATCGTTTTCTGGAAAAACGCCTCTGTATTAAAAAAAAAAGTAATTTTCCAGTTTTGTAGAGGGTTTACAATTTCAATTCTTTCGTTTAAATATAAAGTCAATTTTTCACTCTTGTTTTTAAATTGCAAATCCTCTTTTCTGACACGCATTAAGCATTCAGATGTAAAATGTCTTAAACAGCGGCGTAACGTGATCCAGTGATATGATTTGTGAGATAAAGTATTGAAGCCATATGCTTTACCTACGCACCAAGGGCGAATAGGGATGGGTGCGGTAGGGGTATCCCATTTCCGCGGGGGGATGGGGGTAAGGGGTCTTCCCCTAGAATTTTTTTTCCAAAAAGGAATCAAAATTACTATTCTTCAACAGCAGACAATTTTCAAGACTTAGAGTTAATAGGTTTTTATAATACTTTCAAATTTAGCTTTTCGTGAATTTAACACTTCGACGATCGCAGTTTTATAGTAATATCAATCGACGCTTTTTGTATAGAATAAGGTTCTGATGGCTTCGTAGAAAATGATTCCGAAAGCTTTTTTTGACATACAATAGCGTTATTGTAAACTGTTTTACATTTAGAAACATTCCACACGAATTATAGATTATATGTTTAGGCAATTGCCCTTTTGCCGAAATGCTACGACACTGTCAGACAAGAAAGTTATATACTCTGGAAGTATGCAAACCATTTTGCTTAAAGACACTGCTTTGTTGTCCTAACGATTCTAAAAATAGTTAATGTGATACAATACACCTATGTAGTATGCTCATATTTGCTTTCTGGTACTAATACTGTAAATAACTGAACATGCATGACATTATACACAAAGATAAATGATTCACTTTTAAACAGAAAGACACACTCAAGAACAAAAAATGCATTACAACCCAACCTTAGTCGAAGAATTTGGGGGCATACACATATCTAAGAAATAAGGTAAGAAAACATTGTAAGGAAATTATGACACCATTTATCTAATGGACGGAAAAAAATGACTTTAATCAACTTTTACGTATTTTCACGTCTAACTAAAACATAATGTTCTACAACTTTTTGAGCAACAATAATCTAATGACTACAAACAAAACAGATTTTCAATTGTTAGACTATGAAATGAATTTTCACTCATATTGAATTTATTTTGCGGTCTCTCAAATCGTGATTTTCTGATACATACTTCTAACTTTGTATGAGGAGCAATGTGTAAAGCAAAATTACCCTTTCCATCAGGTGTTTTTAATAACACATTTGTTTGAAATATATTGATAAGCTTTTTGCAGTACAAGTTTTCCATTTCTTAATGCTATCTAATGTATTCTTTGTCTATTTCAATGTTATATTATACAAAAAGACCATCTTAATAGCTTAAGTTTATCTCATCTTAGTTTTGTTTAATTGGGTAACAATTTGATTCCATATAATTAAAATAACATCACAAATGTGTACGCTAAACGATATGAAAGGCATGTTTTATGCGCAGTGGTGTTAAGGAAGCATATGGAATCGAAGATGCATGTAATTCACAATAACAAATCTTACTTATTAAAAACCTATTCAGATATTAAAACATCACAACGTCGATCAAAACAGATTCAAATTCAAGAGACAATTTTTTTTCAGAAGTTGTAGTACATAGTTTTACACATTGAAGACGTCATGACTGAAAGTGGAATGTCGTGTAAATTTGATCAGAAAGCATTGTAACAGATTGAAAATGTAAAAAAAAAAATAAGAACTCTAATTAAGTATTTTGATGTGATTTCTTAAGAATTGAACAAGATGTTAAAACATGTGTTTCCTTTATGAAATATTCGCTAAAAGGTATGTAATTAAACTATTATTTCTCGGTCAGGCTTTCTTCTGTCGTTGTTTACGTTATAAATATCCGACTAGATCAACACTTCCCCGTATATTTTGAAGTACATATTTAATATGTATCAAAAGTTTAATCCACTTGAAAAGTACTGCTAGAATCCTGTGTTATGTGTTGCTTTGTTGCAGCATGCCGTTTTTCGAGCATGCTGTATAAAAGTTGGTAAGGTTTTTTGAGAAATTGGCGAATAACTATTTAATCGAGGAGAAAATAGGATTTTAGCAGTAATTTTTAAAAAGCTGAAATGTTTTGCTTTTACCTGATATTCTTATTTTGTAGTGGAAACTGCGGGGTAATATTGTTCTATCCTATTTTATATTAAGGAATATACGTACGCTATTAATAGTTACCACGTGATAATCCACCGACATGGCAGAAATGTAATATCTGATTTTATTGCGGTGAAATCTGCCTTTAGTTTTTGGTCCGATTCAAAACCGTCATTAAATATTACGATTTTATAAAGAAAAGACAAAATAAGACACTAAATTGCCCATATGCTTCCCTAACCTACTAGTAGATATTTTGATATAATACTTAAGTGTTTGTTTGATTTTAAATCCAGGTCAGAACCTAACTGATATGGAATTAGAGGAAGTCAGTAAATATATCGGGTCAAACTATCAGTTAGTAGGAGTGGCGCTAGGGTTGACAACAGTTCAGATAGACCAAGTTCTAATGACAAACCCTTTTTGTGGTCGAACACTGGTTTTCGGATGCTTGTTGCCTGGAGGGACACCGTTAGAGAAGCTACAGCAAAAGAAAAACTTATTACTGTTTTGACAGAATATATTAGCATGACAGATGTTGAAAAAATACAACAAATGTTTCGACGTGAAATTGGTGATGCAGCACAACTTTGAAATCGAGTGATGAATAAATCATTTTTGTTTCATGAATACGTTAGCAGAAAAACGGTCATTTATATAAAAAAGACACAAAAAATGTTTATTCGGCACTTTAATTTAAATCTCAATTTTAATTCTTACATGAATTATCATTAATGCGTTTACTTCAGCATATTTATTAATTTAACGTTTTTATAGAAAATGCTAGGTAGTTTTATTATTAGTTCATAAAATTATGCTACGAAAATGGTTAACTATCTTGTACACAAAAATAAGGATAAAATTAACCTTTTTTTTCAACAGTAAGAAAGGTTTTAATGATGTTAACTTATTCCGAGAAATTTTTGAAGGTGGAAATTGGAATGCAATATTATTCTGGGCTCAAGAGATGACTCATGTAAATTGTGTTTCATAAATATTCACTCTTCTGTTAACTAAATATATCACAGTGATCTTGAAATAAAAGATACCAAAGGATCTTTTTCATATTCAGATATTTTACTAGAAAAAGACGTTAATGGTCACCTAACAACAAAAATATATGATAATTGTCATGTTTTATTTGTTCCATCGTCAATGTCATGAATTATATCCTGAACTGATATAATGATCAGACGAGTTCTTTGGAATTGCCCGATGTCTGTATCAGAAACAACCAAAACACAAAATAAATAAACAAATATCTAAGAAGAACAAAATAAATATAAAAGAATAAAAAAATAAAATAAAAAATATTTAACCAGATTCTAAAAGAGAAAGCCGACTCTAATTTCTACAACAAATCATTAAACGATTTCTAAACAAAATATTTTTTCCAAACTTTAAACACTTAAGTTGATCCAAATGTATCTAGATTTTCAAATAATTTCCTTAAACTTGTTCATCAATTTTCAGATCAATTTCAATAAATATTGCTAAAGTTCAATTAGAACTTAATAATCAAAACAGTAAAAGTGAAATTTCAATAAATTTTGTCACTTTTCCGTTGTCCTGGCTCCTCAGTATATTTCCGGCGATTTAACACCCAAACCCCGGACATCATATAAAGACGGACAGATGACACAACCGTTGTTACGGTACGTAGAACGCCACAACACAACACACATATACACACCCCTCCAGCATAGACCGCTTCCGGCGACCATACATCAACACCACGTGTCCCCGAAATGGATGAAAAATGGCGGGTCTGGCGCTCAGTAGTCGTCTCTGACGTTGTTATGACAATTCAGCATACAAGCTGGTATAAACCGTCATCCCCATTAACATAATTACTTTTTAAATAGAATGGAATGAACTTTAATCAATTTATCGTTAGTGTTCCGTACTAAAATGACAATTTTCCATTCGAACACGTGGTTTAAAAATAAGCTTTCTAACATAGCAAACAAACAATTAAACACATATAACATTAAAAAAATAAAAACAAATACCTTGAAAAGTACAAAATACTACAAAGTAGGGAGAAGTTTCCCACTCTTGGAGACTACCACGTGCCTCTAAACAGACACACGTCCACTCTGCTGGACTGCACGAACAGGAGTGCGGTATTTCAAAATTAGCAGTGTACACGTCACTCCAGTAACAGGTTTAGAGAGTAAAAAGAAAAGAGGGAAATTCAAACATATATATATATATATATATATATATATATATATATTTATATATATATATAAATTAAAAAAGAAATTAAAAAAGAATTAAAAAAGAAAACACGAAAAACGTTCAATATAGCTTAAGCGCTTTCATTTTAAAATCTTCAGAAGCTATATAATGGTAACATAGTAACGTGACGTCAAAAAACTTGAACGTTGAACGGCAATGGATATTATGACGTCATAGCTAGATTTAGCGGAAAAAAAATAATATGCAACATAGTAGATAATATACAATTCGATACATGATTATTACAGACAGTTCAATTTGGGTTTGAAAATACGTATGAAATGTTTTTCTTTTTCTCTTCTTTGAACATTACTGTCACTCAACAGTTTGTAAAACGGAAATATTTTATTTATTGCCGCAAATATCCAAATGCTCACTTAACGGTATCTGTCGATATCCCGGGGTGTTTATATGTTGTTTATGCACCCGCACAAGGGCCCGAAGTGGATTGCTCGTTTCGCCAATATAGTACTCGTTGCAGCCTGGACATGTTATTACATATAAAACATTCTTAGTGTCACACGACATGTCCGTCTTTACGATGAATTCTTTTCCGTTGAAGTCGTACTTAGATCCCTCTGTAATATGGTGACAGGTCCCGCATCGTGGGTTTCTACACTTAGTAACTGTGTGTTTGTTATCAAAATGGGAAGTGCACAATATTCGTTTTAGATTTTTAGGCTGACGTCTGCTGTTAATGAAGTTCACATCTTTGTAAATTTCTTTCGTGGATTGGTCGTTGATGAGGATATTATTAAACTGATGAATTATTGGCGTAATGTTCTGATTTCTTGGATTAAAGGTATGTACAAATGGAATAATATCAATGGTTTTTTGCGGATGTTTACTGGCTAATAATTCAGATCTATCATATTTCCTGGCATTACGAATTCCGTCGTTCAATGAGACCTTCGGGATAACCTTGGTTAGTGAGGTAATGTTTGAGTTCCCTGAGGCGTATGTCTTGGGTGTTTTCATCGCTCACAATGGTACAAATACGTCGAGCTAAATTATATGGAATAGTGGTTTTAGTATGATGAGGGTGACACGAATTAAAATGAAGATATTGATGTGTGTCAGTTGTTTTGTAGTATATATCAGTAAAAAGTTTTGAATTCTTCTTTATAACTAGAACGTCCAAAAATGGTAATTTGGTGTCACTACTTTCTAAAGTAAATTTGATATTGGGATCAAGGTTGTTCACAAGTTGATGAAATATCTCTAAATTTTCGTCACTATTATTCCATAAAATAAAGCAATCGTCTAAAAATCGTTTCCAACTAGATTTAATAGATCTGGCTTCTTCTTCTCCCCAGAGTGAAAGTATTTGTTCGTGTAGCTTTTCTTCAAGGTATCCAAGAGTTAGAGTGGCGTATGTTGGTGCCACCTTTGTCCCCATTGCTGTAACTTTCACTTGTAAATAATGATTTTTTTCCGAACGCAAAGGTGTTGTTTTGAAGTATTATACGTAATCCTTCGAGTATAAACTCTTTTCTAAAGCGATCTTGTAGAATTTCAGGATGCTTGTTGATCCAATAGCTCACTGCTTTTATTCCAAGCTCTGTTGGTATATTAGAATATAAACTGACCACGTCAAATGACACAAGTTTTGCGGTATGTTGAACACTTTTTGGTAATTGGTTTATAAAATTCACATCATCCTTAATAAAACTGGGAACTTTTTCACAGTAGGGTTTTAGTAATATATCGATCAAATGACTTAATCTTTGGGTGGATGAATTAGGTCCTCCTACAATAGGTCTAAAAGAGAGGTCTTCTGGATTTAGGCAGCAAATGTATTCTCCAGTCTGGGTTTCTACAGCATTTTTTATTTGTAATGATTTATGTACTTTTGGTAATCCGTAGAATTGACTTTCGCGGGCATCAAAATTAATAAGATAGTCTCTTTCCTTGGTAGTGATACTTGATAAATTTTCATTCACAAAATGCTTTATTTTTGACAGTTTTTCTCTCCCGGTTAGCGTCAACATGTTTATAATATTCTGGGTCATTTAGCATATCTAATATTTTACCTTCATAATATGCTTTATTCATTACAACAACTCCGCCTCCTTTGTCGGCCTCTTTGATAACAATGCTGTCATCATCACATAAATCTTTTAACGCTTGTTCTTCTTTTTTCGATAGATTTGACTTTGTTTGTCTTGGAATGTTAGAAAGTATATATACAACCATATCAGTACGTTACAGTCAACTTTCCTTACTTATGTAGCAATGTACCATCACTTCCCTGACTTATTTAGCAATATACCATCACCACATGCTTATGGGGTTTATGTCTATCAGCTTATTCGTTATGCAAGAGCATGCTCTACATACGATCAATCTCTAAAACGAAGTCCGCTGCTTACAGAAAAGTTGTAGGAACAAGGATATCGAGAACCTCGATTAAAATCATCGTTATGCAAGTTTTTTCGTCGATACAATGACCTTGTCAGCAAGTACCATGTTTCATTAAGACACATGCTGACTGACGTTTATCATACTAGTTATACCATTATTTATGTAACTGACTGACTACAGGTTTCTTCCGTTTTTCATGATCTTGACAAAGAGCACAAGGCGGGTGCGACCGGTCGGCATGGGATGCTTACTCCTCCTAGGCACAGATCCGTGTTTGCTTAAGGTTTGTATTTTGACCATCATAAACAAACCAATTCATCAACGTTTCGTTCTTTTCCCTATTATGACATTTTTACCGACTTTGATATTTACCTCAATCATGGCATCCCCATTGTGACAAGGAGCACACGGCAGCCGCGACCGGTCAACAGCGAATGTTTGCTCCCCCCTGGGCACATGATCCTACATCTATCTTTTTAGCGGTCCGTATTGCTCTACTTTAAATTTGTAATTAGCTAATTAGCTATATGGATTTTTGAGATGATTGACAGTTTCTTTATTGTCATTTTTCATTTAAAAACAAAAAGAAATCACTGTGTTTGTCGTTTTTGTCCAATAATTATGATATCCCTTTTTTTAATGCCATTATTTTTAAAACTACGTGTTTGCAAAAAAGTAAAAGTTTCCAGCCTTATGTAGTTTGGTGCCTTACATGTTAACAAATGCTTGTTCCTGCACGTTTTATTATTCTCTCTCTCTCTCTCTCTCTCTCTCTCTCTATCTCTCTCGTCAACATTACGATTGAAAACAAATAAAAAATAAACATAAAATTGTGTATCATTTATACTTTTGAATGTTAAAGGGTAAGTAGTTATCAAACCGCTTTGGAATGAAGTATTAACTAGTTTCTTTAGTAATTGAATGCATCGCATACACATAAATATGACTAATGGATCAGAATTTACTCCTATTGAGCCATATTATAACAAGCAAGAGTATGTATTCCTACAAATAGGAAACCTATGTACTAAAAGGCGCCATCTCAAAATGCAGGTACATTTTCTATAGGAATACAGGTACATTTACTATACAGGGGCCAGCTTCAAATACAGGTACATTTACTACATTTACTATAGGAATACAGGTACATTTACTAAACAGGGGCCATCTTAAAATACAGGTACATTTACTATAGGAATACAGGTACATTTACTATAAAGGGGCCATCTCAAAATACAGGTACCTTTACTATAGGAATACAGGTACATTTACTATAGGAATACGTAGGAAATTGTCATTTTCTGCAATTTGAAGTAGATTAAAAAAATACAATAATAGCTGATTTTCCCACATTGTAATATGTGATATAATTTTATACCTTATATGTAAAAAATACTTCATTCTACCAACTGCTTTTCAGTGGGGGATATCTCAAATTATTAAAATGCACCAGATTTCGCTCCATAGTTGGAGTATTACAAATTTAGATCGGTATAATGGATTTATTCAAAAATTAAATAAAATCCCAAGGATAACATTAATATGTGTATAGATTTTCAACGGCGTATAATATTTACTTTTTTCTTTTATGTTATTCCTTATAACACATTCTTACAAAGCTTCATATAATCATAACGTCATTAAATCACAATGGCAAAGCTCATCTAAGGTGCAACGGAAAAAAACGTTTAAAAAATAAAATTTTCCTAAAAAATCTAAGTATTTTATCTGTATTTTGTTTATTGCGTTCAATTTTATTGATGAAATTGGGGGAAAAAAATCATTAAAAGTATAAATACACAGTATTTTACTAGAATGCGAAAAAAAACCCCATTACACAATGAAAACTAAAGTCGGCTTTCTTAATGTGGTTTTCATTGTAAACAGATAGCCATGCTATGACCTTGAGTTGCTAGTATCTAGTATTACAAATTGGTCACTATGATACTTATGTATACATAGATACTGCGTAATGAATTGTGTTAATGATAACTAACAGAATGAACTATGTGACTCTTGTAGCACTGCGCAGTATTCCTAAGTGATGTTATGCAACCAGGTGCAGAATGCGGGCACAAATATCCAAATTGGGAGTTTGTAAATAAGCGTCATATTTGGCCATTCTGTGTCTGCATCGATAGCTCTGGTACTCTATATTAAGTCATGTATTGCATATTCTATTTAACCTTTGTAACCTTAAAGCCATGTATGAATGAATGTATTATGAGTAAGTGATGCCTCATACTCAGATGGGGGACTCTGAGACTCAGGACTCGGAGACTCAAATCCTGCATCCATACTCTTTGATAGGCAGTTCTTACAGTTTTGTTACTTTATTTAGAAAAAAAATATAACTCTGGAATTTGAACATTAAATGTTCACTCATGATCATCGTAGATGGGCTGAACTAGTCAGAACTGTCCATCATAAGTAAAATGTTATATATACTTGTGTAAAATTATGTTAAGCAGATCATTGATTTGTGCTGCTTCAATTGACTATACGATCACGCTGATTAATAAACTACTTGGTAACCAACAATTGGACTTGGTGATTATTCAGGAGGAAGGTTTACATCATTTTGTTAGGACAGTAAGCGCTCAAGATATTTATCTTAAAATTATGCGTACATGTATTTTAGTTTTCAAACAGTTTTAATATTTCATCTTTATTTCTTAGAACCATTACATGTATTATTACATTATAGAAAATCCTCATTATAAAAGAGAGAGAGAGAGAGAGAGAGAGAGAGAGAGAGAGAGAGAGAGAGAGAGAGAGAGAGAGAGAGAGAGAGAGAGAGAGAGAGAGATAGTATTTAACAAAATCAAATAAGCGACAAATTGAAAAAAAGTGATACAAAATAAAATAAATTGATGCATTGAATTTAATCACATTTTATTCTCCGTCATATTTGACTTTTTACAAATCTCTAGCATACATCTTTATCTAAAAACAAAAAATCAAATGAATTTTAAATTTATTGTGCTTAAAATTTCAACTACATTGTTATGTTTATGACTCTTATAGAATTAGTGATAGTATTTTTTTTAGATTTAAAAAAAAATATATAATTAACTAGAGCCGAGCTCGTTGCAAGCAACGAGAAGGTCTTCCGTTACAGCTTCAAGTCGAGACAATCTGATTAAAATCATATCCTTGATCCCCTCCTTGTTTTTCTATTTTCGCTACAAGAGGATCTGAAGAAACCCCTCTTGAGGTCATCCCCTGTTGAACGTTTGTTTATAAATATACATGAGTTATTCTAGCAATCAGAGCAAGTGTTAGAAACGGTAATTTCGGGTTACAAACAAAAATGGGAGTTGTACGACGAAATGATGCCACATGTTCGTGAATCTTTCGGTATCAGCAAGTAAGAGATGGAGCATAAGTTGATATTAGACGCCCTTAGGGAATCTAAAGAATGTATTGGCATAACTTCCAAATCATGTAACTGAGGAATGGAACCGACGATTTCATTGGTCAAAGCAAAGTTCACCAGGAGGTGACCTTAAGTGGGGTTTCTTCAAATCATCGTATAGCGACTATAGAAATTTTAATCAGATTGCAAGTCAAGAAAGGATTGTCATTCAGTCTTAATAAACCACCCCTCTTCTTCTTACACTTGTCAGGGTCTGACAGTTATTGATAGGAGGTCATCTTCACACTTCTTTAACTTCTGACCAATCAGGGCTTTAGAAAATCAATTTGAACTCTTCAAAAGGAGACAGAAAAATTAATTCATGCCTATTTTCTATATATTACTGCAACCTTCAGACTGCATAGTATTGAAGAGTTACACTTCTCATAAAACAGATAAAGGCATGTCTGTGATAAGCAAGGGGTATATATTTAGATTGTATGCAAATTTAAAGGTCATGGAAAGGTGACCTCTTATTGATACCTATCCGACCCCGTTGAGTGTAAGGAGAAAAGGGTGGGCTGTCTTAAACTGGATTGTCAATATGATAATAGTAAGTTCAGAAAACGAGGCTCACTTTCAAAGTATTATTTTCCTACCAGACAAACTCTCCTTTTAACTTATTTCACGGTTATATCAATTTATGATAACTTAAAACACATCTCTTATATGTACATGTATTTAATTATTCCAACCAGAAAATCGATAAATACGTTTACATGTATATTATACAACTGATGACAGGATTCAAACTACTGGTATGCCTATATCATAGTGTAATAAACACAAAATCCACTGCGCTGATGCATGGAAAAAAGTGTTATGTTTCATAAACATTTTGATTCCCTATATTCATACTTAAACCTCTACCGCTAAAACATGGCATAGTTTATGTAAAGTGCAGTGTTAAAATTAGAAATTGAAAAGAACACCAATTGTAAATAAACAATAATGCTTCTCCTGTCTGAGGGTGCGCTATTAGTATACGAGACTGAGGTGCTCAGTGGTAGGGATAACTATCCGTATAATGTTTGGCCATACAGGCCTCAGTATTGTTAGTATATTTATCTGAAATCTTCACAAGCAAGTAAAAGAAATTCACAAATCTTCAAAATCATAATCCGCGGCAGTGGTAGGGGTTGTGAGGCATCTCTAACTTCATTTTTTTCAAATAGGATTTTGTTTTAAATATCCCAATATTTTTTTGTTTTGCCTTGAGCGCTCATCTAGAAAGTGTGTGGGGTTGGGGGTGTCAGTACCCCAAAATTTAATTTTCTAAATGTAAATTTCAGAAAATGTTGGCAGGGGTGGGGGCAGAACTCCAACTGAAT